>JAJGOT010001301.1:0-31852 GCA_022457155.1 Cladopsammia gracilis
AAAAAAAATGATTCATTTTTGTCACAAAGTCGCGACTTTCAAGAAAAAATAATCAACGGCTCCTTAGAGCCAACCCGTGAATTTGAAATGCGTAACGCGTTTAAACGCAATGCGGTAAGCTTATGTTTTCACTCTGTTACGGTTCAATAATTTTTTTAAAATTAATCGTAAGGATTTTTGACAAACGCAAAAAATAAAATACAGTACATCACTTTGATAATGTTCAGTCCGAAGCAGAAAGAAAAAAAAAACGAAAAAAAAAAAAAAATGAACGGCCCGAGCGAGATTAGAACCGGAGCCTTTCGGCTGCGAGTCCACGCTTTACACCACAGGATAAATTTTATTACTTAAAACTAGATAACCATCAAAACGCGTGTCCCAGTTGAAAATTCGATTTTAACGTTGCATTAAAGACTCCAAATGCGAAACATCTTTAAGCTTATTGTTGTTTATATTCGTTTACACCAATTCAGTTATTGTTATCGCTGGATTCACGCTGTTCTTGTTACAAAACGCATTCGTAACAAAGCATTACGTCACTAAGTTTACAGCTGATGGAAGGAGTGAGCGAGTGACTCATTTGCATATCAGTCGCCGTTACCGATAACGCGTTCATTACGCATGCGCGTATATTCACGGGTTAAAAATCAGTAAAATAATTCAGTAAAATGATTCAGTCTCTACATGATTCATTTTTTTTAATAGCAAAGAAATCGCCTAATGAAATTCGTCAACTTCAATAAGTTCGTTTATTTGCGCGAGCATTTCAGTAATCGTTTTTAATTTTGGTTCTATGGAGCGCGACACCACTAGAAGTAATGAAAGCCATTTGTTTCTAAGTTTCTTAATCCTAAATTTTAGAATTTAAAAGAAGTAAATAAGGCATTAATTGCAAATATTTGATGCTTTAGGCTATTATCCATGTACATAGTCTAACAAAACCTATTTTAACCTTCCTCTCCTTTATCTGCCTTGACTTCACCACCTCCTATCGGCGGCCATCCATCTTTCTCATTCGCATTTCTCTTCACTGCGGCACTGTAAGCTGGTGGGAAACGAATGGAGAGAGTTAAAGGATGATCTAGACAGCAAAAGAGATGAAGTCATTAGACAACGAAATGCGCCCTACATTACAAGTAACTTTTGAAATCTAAAGCTCTAATTAGTTATTTTAAAGGAAAAGTCCCACGAATTTTGTACATTGTGATAAAAGTGTGTGGAGCTCACACTAGAAACATGTAGAGACTGAATCATTTTACTGAATTATTTTACTGATATTTTTTCCTTGAAAATCGCGACTTTGTGACAGCATTTGTATGGTGAGACGCACGGTTAAAAAAATACATTCACATTATGTAAGAGAGATAGAGAGATAGTAAGAGTAAGGAGGATGGATAGATGGTATCAATTGTACTACGCAAGTGCTTCCAAATTAAAGGAAATAGAAATTTCTAATAACATTCTGAATATTTGTCTGGGTAAGGGGAGGGTGGAATTCTATTTGTCGACGGTACCAAAAATGCGCCTTAAAATGAAAGTTTTGTCGTTTTATCGTTTCCAGTTTTGTCGCCGATTATAACTGTAGAAAGTTTTATCAATCTTGAATCGCCATTCTTACAAGTCTCTTACTAATTCTCCCACGTCTCAACGCTAAAACTACTGTAGTAGTAATCGCAGATGAAAAGAGTGCGTTCGACATGTTTGTTAGAAGCTGAAGGAAGTAGCATAAAATGTAGATTCACCCGACCCAAAAATTTAGAGGAAAACACTAGATCTTGGATCTATATCTTTAAGCAGGAACATGTTTTTCGTTTCGTTAAACAAAACTATATGTTAAAAAAACAAAATGGTGCGTTTATTTCATTGCGTGATTTCACATAATAGAATCCTTTGCGTAACACAATTCTCGGAAACACAGGAAGTCTACACAGGATTGAATTAAGAAAAGTTATTTTTTGATTTAATTCTTTTTCATTTTATAATGTGCATAAGCATATGAATTTATACCATCATCTGATATATACCTTTTGTCATCGAAACAGCTGAGAGATACTTTACTGATTTCATAACTTCCTAATTTATGGTTTTGACTTCTTATTGTTTTCATAGTGTGATGCATCTGTTTATTTCCTAATAACGTTTCTTTATAATCTTGATGCTTGATATTATTTTTGACAATATTCTTTTTGATTCCCTTGGCAGTCTTTCCTCCTTTTTGGTTGTCTTTCATGTAACTATACATTTTAGATCGTGGACCGATGAATTCAGTTATTGGTATACTTGCAGCTTCATCTTTGAATGTACCAATTACTTTTTTATTTGTCTTATCAAAATATGGAGAATCTTCTGGGTAATCGCTGTTATCAAATTTATCTTTATCATTCCAAAAATCTTGGTATACATCTTCAGCTTCGATTTCATAAGTCAAGCTGTCGGTGTCAGTGAATAGTAGTCGAGCTTTGTTTCCATACTGCTGTTTTATATAGTTATAATGAAAATCATACATTAATACCTTACTGAGATCTTCTAGGATACACATACCTACACATGCTGGCCTGTTTAGGGTAAGTGTTTCTTTAATCTTATGCACAGCTACAAGGTTTTTATTGAAGATCTTACTGCTTACATATGTTGGTTTAGCTGCCATTTTTACAAGTTTCTTTTCATCAGTTACCAATCTTACATCTACTCGCTTTCTGATATTTTCCATTGTTTTACCGAATACGCTGTTGTTCATAAGCTTGAAGAAGTCTTTCTCAAAAGCATTTTTCGCATTGGTTCTTTTCTGAGTGTTGAAATCAATATATTGCTTCAACCATGCAGACTGATTAAACTCCAATACTCGATGGACTTTGGTTACTTTCAAACCTAGATCAGTGTATAATTGTAGGTTTCTATAATGTACGGATACTTTTCTTTGTTTTTCAAAGTTGGGATTAATTTATGTACAAGACCTGTTGATATATTATATTTGGCTGCTATTTTTTTACAATAATCTGATAGCATGTTTTTGGTTACTTTCACTTTTTCTGGTCCCAATGGATAGTCATTATGAATGTCATGCAACTTTTGGGGATATTCCAAGTCAACTTCTAGTATTAAACCTTTTTGGGTGTTTTCATTATATTTGGCTAAATTTATGTTGTTTATCTGCTTTTCTGTCATCCATCTAAAACCGCCAGTAGGTAGGTATTGTGACATAGCCCAACCATATAGATTGTTAGCATCCAGATACATTATATACTTTGAGGGCACCTTCTCATCATATGTTTTCATGTATTTATTGTTTGCTTTACCATACCTATTGGCAATGTAGCTTATTCCACCACGCATTCCTTTTTCGATAAATTGAAACATGTCAATATCAGTCAAAAGTTCTAATTTGATATCAGTCATTTTAAGCATAGCATCCCAAGACAAACCTGGAGATTTGAAATAATGACATGGATCTAATTTGTAGTATTCTAGACAGGTCTTTCTATAAAGTTTTCAAACACATCAGCTGGCAAAAGGATATCAGATTTAAGATATAAATTATGGTATTCACCCATATTTTGAAGATTGAAGGTATTCCACACATTTTGAGCATGTTTATAATCTTCGTCTGATATATGTTCATCATTTAATATGCTGTAAAATTTTTCTTTCGGTGTTAGCTTTTCGTTGAATTTATCAAAGCTATCCATGAAGTCGTATGGATAAACCCCTTTTTGAGACATTAAATCAAGCTTTTATTTTACCCTTGAATTTTTGAGAGGTATATTTTAATGATTCTTTTTGTAGATTACTCACTAGTTTTTCCAAACTAGAGCTCATAAATTGGAAACTATCAATAAAGGTCAGATGATTACCAAGCATGAAAGCCATATATTTCTCCATGTTATTAGGAATTGCATTGATGTTCATTTGACACTTTTCACCTTTCTTATTTGTATATGTATGCTTCTTGACTAATTCACCAATTTCTTGCATTATAAAATGGCTGTCATACCCACGGAGATTATGGAATATAACAGGAATTTTTATCTCTGCTGGATTTACTCTAAGTTTCAGATTACATTCTTGATGAGCTGATCCTCTATACTGACCAGTAATATGACAGTGATCTCGAACTTCAATGTCTTTTTCAGTATATTTTTTATCACAAATGTGACATTCTTTAGCTTTTTGAAATTCTTTTTCATCTGTTTTAGTCATTTTTAATGGTTTGTTAAATTCTTTTTTCATAACCTTCTTGCAATATTTAACTTCCTCTAGCATAGCTTCCATAAATTTGTATACGGCTTTTTCACCTCTGTATATTTGTGTTTGTTTCGTGTATTTGTTATCATAACAACAAACCACTTTATGACCATATCCACAATCTGTATGTTTTTGATAGGCTTCTGTATATGATTTGTCATTATTGGGTTGGCAACCATGTATTTTTTCACTGATAGCTTCAAAATCGGCATAGATCACAAATGGTACTTGTTGCTGTTTATGGAAATTGTTGAATTTTAGTATATTATTATCTTTGTCAGGCATTTTTATCGCTTGTGTTCCATTCACTTGCATACAGTTTTCTTTATGATCAGTTAATACTCTTTCAGAGCTGAAGCATTGAAGACAATACATGCAGAAATGTTTTCTTTCTTTGTGTTTTGTCTGATTGTACATTAACTTGTTGAAATCTTTGATCAACACATAGTGCTTGTTTTCATTTTCAGTTATGAGAAGCAGATTCATATGGTCTTCATATTTTTCTTTTGAGACATAAATTGGATATGGTTGTTTGTCTTCATAACCGAAAACATTGATGTTGATCTCATTTTGTTTTTCTATTTTGTTGTACTGTTTGGTAGTCACTGGAAATTCAATTCCTGAATAATCTAAATTTTCAATAAATTGCTTGTCAACTTTTTTAATTCTCTGTGGGTGTTTTTCTTGAGGATTCAAATGTCTGATGTGGCACCACCTAAAGCATTCATTATCCTCATTTTTCATATTTATCAATCCCTTTGCACTGTGTCTGAGTTCTTGTGGTAGTTTAATGTATGAAGAGCCTCTCATTGGTTGATATTTTACAACATTAAGATAATGGTTTTCAACTAATTTAACAGTCCAACCAGACCCTTCAGATATCCATTGAGCTATCTTATTCAAGATTTGCTGTTTTGACAATTGTAGTGATTTAGTAATTTCTAGATTATTTATGATTGTTTGAGCTAGACTGTTGAAATATGCGGTCTTATACACTATTTCTCCGTCTGACATTTTTTAAATGTTACCTTAAGCGTTTCAACAAATTTTAGTCCTTTCATAGATTTTAGTATACTTATGATATGCAGTAGCCTTTCTTGTGTTTTGTAGTTGCACTAGTGGGTCTTTTTTATTTTTAATACTTATTTCATAAGACTTTGTGTAGCCTTTCAGAGCTTTATCTGTTTGCTCTATCTTAGTCCTTGGTAATGGAACTGGTTTTTTAGTTCTTGGCATTGGAAATGGTTTATCAGTTCTAGGTGTTGGAGCTGGTTTGGTATCATCTACCACGATAATCTCAGGCTTCTTCTCTTGCTTTAATAGCATTTTGATGAGCTGAGATTTACTCAATTTCTTGAGATCACTTTTATTCATATTATTCATTGAGATAATATTTTCCATTCTATATATTAATTCTATAGATATTCTTTTAAATAGTTTGCATTGATGCGTTTAAGTGTGGTCAAGAATTCAAATGATCCAATTGAATGGATCCTTTGAACTGTGAAAGATTATTGTTTGTTTTGCGATTCCATGTTTCTGGTATGCTTTTTCGTTTTCAGGTGACACCATTTTCCGGCAAGTGTGTAATTGCGTCCCGTGTTGCAAATGTTACAATACCATTCTTTATTTAACATGCATAAGGTTTTACGTCTTTTCAGTTCTTCTGGTGTGAAAACTTTTGGTCTGCCTCGACCTCTCTTGACATTCTGATTTTCCATTTATAATACTATAGATATTCTTTTAAATAGTTTGCATTGATGCGTTTAAATATAGCCAGAAATATATATTTTTGGCTACAAAATAGCAATTAAACAGTATATACTGTATCGATTGATATAATATATATTAGATTATTTTTTAAGTCATTTTAGTGTGTTTAAATAATTTATAGTATTTTTAATTTATACCCATATTTCAGTTTTCAATTCAGCTATATTATCAACTTTGGTTTGTGTCAACACATTACATTCATCATCATATCTATTGTTTTCTATCTCATTGCAGATAATATTCAATAACTGTTTCAATGTTATATCTTCATCAATTTCATGTATTTTTTATGATAAAGTTTCAATAATTTCTTTTTATATTGTAACAGATCCAATCTACGCTCATTATCATATATTTTATCATAAAGATTGTCTATTTCATCTTCACATTCATGAATTTGATAATTTATTTTCTTAATATATGTATCAATGCCTTTCATAATATTGGTTTATATAAAATATTTTTAAATAACCAGAATATTATATATTTTGGCTATTGTAGCGAAAATCAGTTGATACTGAAATGTGGGTTAATTAGCTAAACCGGGAGATATCCCACACCTCCATATATATACATTACATTATTTTATTTAAATGTTTTTTACATCTTTTAGCGGTATCCAACTATTAAAATCATCACTATATCCCTTCCATTTTACTAACGCTTGTTTTTTCTTATAGTCTCTTTTGATAACCTTATCTATACGAAAAACATCTTGTTTAGCTTTCAATAACTCCTGTTGATAGAAAGATCCTTGTAGTTTTTCATTATTAAGATCCTTTAATTTATATATAATAGGGTTTGTGTATTGAATTTTAAATAATTCTTCCCTCCAATTACTTGTATAACCCTTATCAAATACCTTTCTTTTATATTTGGAAATTCGAACCTTATCACCAACTTTAAATTTTGGTTTATATGATAATAGTTCCATATCATATAGATTAAAATAAACAGTTCCTTCATTCTTTTTCATAGATGCTTCAATAGGTTTCATTTTAATACTTGAATGCTTTGTACTATTGTATTCATTTAATAGTTTTGGTAACATGTCTAAATATTGTGTTGTATTTTGAGCTGTAAATCGTTTCCACATTTTAGATTTTAATTTTTAATAGGAATGCTCCAAGCAAATTTCGAAAACACATCAATGATATTTAATAAATATCTATATCCTTTATTCCATTTTGAAAACTTCTGCATTTCTACAAGGTCAGCGCTCCAAACATCATCTATTCCATTAACAATAACTCTTCTTGTTTTAAATTTTCGTTTGATTGGCTTATGTAATTCATCGGCTAATTGTTGAGCCCAATCATTTTTACTCAACGCCGCTTTCCGTTTTTTGGCTTCCTTTTTTGTTTAACACCAAGGCCTAATTTCTGTTTTATATCAATCGTGTTTCTAGCCAACCAATGACCCCATTGTCTCTCATCATATGGTACTTCATCTAAAGCTTTGACCATTTTTCTGTCTGCTCTATTCTTGCACTTTCTGTCGTCTTTACAAACACTATAATCAACATCGTGCTGCATGGCAATGGCATCCGTTCTTCCTGTAGGTTGGTCATATATTTCTAATATTTGGCCAGTTGTTGGGTCATATTTTACTTGACTCTCTAAATCATTATAAGGCCCAGTATATTTATGACCGGGTAATGTCCAACCGCCTTTGGGTTTTGGTAATTTACCGATAGCCTTATGAAAACAATGATGACCATAGACTACCACCATGTTTTACAGCTTTTCTTATCTGTGTTTTTGAGATTTTAATATCAACGCCGGTACCATTATTCATAGCTTTTTTTATTCTATTCAGTTGTGTTCTGTTAAGCATGAGTTCATCATTACCAGTCAATTCATTTTTATTTAATCGGATTGTTATTGCTGAATTATTTTGATAAGCTCTTGCTTATTTTTGTCTTTGTCCATCTGATAGACTTACTCCATGAGAATAATAACTAGTCATTTCTTGTATATAATATATGTTATATAATTTTTTGGTTTATAAAACATATTTAACTAAAGAATTGAATTTTAAAATTGAAGAATTTATTTAGTTTTTAATTTAAGATCGAAGTAACAATTTACCATCCTTCTGTTGCAATTCTACTTCTTGCTCATAAAGTGTTAAGCATAGACACTATATGCTGTTGCTGTTGTCCCTAATAATTCATATCTGAAAGTCAGCCTTGTGGTTCCATCTTTGATATCAATTTTTTGTTTAGTTAAGTCAAAATACAGGAATGGAAATATAGTGCTGAAATTACTTCTGTTAAGCAATGTTCCACCCTGAAAATCATTGTTTGCATGAACATATTTCAAAACATCTCTATATACTCTTGTTATATCTGTTGATGGTGTATAGTGAATTTCAGAATATTCATTTCCATTACCAACTTCTAAATGACAATTTAAAAGACTTCTTGGATTAGTTGAGACACTGAATGTATTATATAAAAATGGATTTGTTGTTTGGCTATCTATGTTTGCGTCATTGATTATAAACACAAAAACATGACGAGGTCTTGATATTCCACTTGTGATTTTAAAATTTCCAGATCTCTGTCGACTACTATTACTTCTCTCTATGTTCTCTCTTAGACAAGTCCATTTATGTGCTTTCAAATATTGACTCATATACAATGATTGACCTTCTGAATTAAAAGTGATTTTTGGTACAAACAATTGCATTCTTGTAATAATAACTCTGCAATTATCTGCAGCCTGCCAAATTAAATTTCCATCTGATTCAATTTCAAAATTCAGTTCAATCCTTGTGTTTGGTAATAGTTCATCCTCATGACTCTTAAAAAATGAATACCTGTTTAATGGAATTTCAGTATTTACTGTAGAAGATACACCTAGAAGGGCTTTTCTAGCACTAAATCCTTTATTATAAGCCGCATCTGTCTTGTCCTCTTCTGCATGCCTATTTGTATCCAGATAAAAAAAATTCATTTGTTGCTGTACTTTGAGCATATGTCGGACTGTACTCTAAGAGATTTTTTATATTCACACAATGGTTAGCATCATTACAATCATAAAGTTTCTTACCATTCACTTTAATATCAAAATTTTTTATGAAAGAAGATGAACTATTCACAATGCCGTTATGATCATCTATTGCGATATTACCACCATCTGCTGTCTTATTCGCTTTAAAATCTATTGAAATTCTAGCATTATACCAATAAAATGGTGTTACTTCACCACTATTATCAGCAACAAACGATATCCATCCTTTTTTTTTGTCTAGCATTATTACCTACATTTGTATTCAAAGCTGTTTCCAAGTCAAAGACTACATCTTCATATCTTTCAACATATTTAGGATTTCTAAAACTCGTTATATTATTAGATTAGATAAATTTCAACTTACGAAGTTTTCCACCAGATAATAATTGATTTACTCTTTCATTAATCTCATAATCCGTTAATGGTTGTTCAACTGTTGGAGTTTGTTGTGTCATCAATGGTGCTCCCATTTTGTTTCCTTTTTTACTCAAAAGCTCAATTGTTTTATTTCCAGCTTTTTTTGCCGCAAAATCACCAGTTTTAGTAGCTGCGTCCTCAATAGCTTTTTCGACACCTTTTTGAAGTCCAGTTTTTAATGTTTTTTCATCGTTTGTCCAAAGAATTTTTTACCAATTGATTTAAAAACATCTGTTATTCCTTCACAATATTGTGTTTTTATGTCTTAATTATAAATATGTGTTTTTACATATCGACCCATTTCTGGATTATAAAGTCTCTTATATTCACATTTTCTCATGATTATATATTATTACATTAGATTAAATAGGTGTTGATCTGAGAATCAAGGTTAGAAACCAATCTATACCATTCAGATTTATTGGTAAAGCGTCACTAACATAAAACCGCATTTGACTTATATGATTTGAGGCCACAGGACAAAATAATAATCTTTTCGGTTCATATGAAAATGGGTATGAACGAGTTAAATTGTCTGCAGGAATGACAGCGAGAGTATTCGTGTTCTGCCCATCAACAATGATGTCTGTTATACCATCAGAATTTATATAAATAATATCAATAGAATTTGTTATATTAGGTAAATCTGAACCATATTCTGTTTGTGTTACTAGTTTTTGTTGAAAACCGATTAACTCTCCAAAATTAGTGTTTTTTAGATCTAACTGATAATTATTGTCAATTTCAATAACTACTTTATATGATGATAATACAAATATCAAATTAATATGATAATTATTTCCTGTTTTATGATTTTTTCTGTCCATATATTGATGTTTATAATCATTTAAATCGGTATATGAATACATGCCATCAACAAAAGTTACTGTTTCCCATGTTTTTCCACTATCAGTGCTGTATTTGATAACATTGTTTTGATATTGTGCCAAGAATATGTCATTGTAAGTCTATCTACAGCTATTTCATTTATCACATCATCTCGTAATTTTAAGATTGGATTGAATTTAATTACAAAGTCCTCAGCTTTGCTCGTTCCTATTTTTTCTCTATTAACTGATGAAATATGAATTGCTCTTTCTTGCATTATATATATTATTAGATTACATATTGATTCATCAGACTTATCAGCTGATCGTTTGTAATTGTACCCAGTTTGTTTAATGTGTGTGCAATTTGTGAAAATTCGTCTTTGACACCATCATTTCCTGCCATTATTGAACCCCCTAGCAGCTCTAGACGACTCATAAGATCATGCGGATTGTTATAATAAACAACACCACACCCTATCTTTTTATATTTATTGGAAGTTCTATGTATTGGTATTTCACTAATTCTATTCAAGTCATTGAAAACCTTTTTTGATAGAGGACTATATTTCTTCCTACTGTTGAACCGCTTTGTAAACAGATCAAGTGTATCAAAATCAACTTGTTTATCATATACTTTTTTCTCATTTTGGTAGGCAACTAATCTAAGCTGACCATATAGTTTAGGAACATCAATGGTTATATTTCCATAGGCACCAGATTCTGGGTTAATTTTATATGCATTTCTTTTTGTTTGTGTATAGATACCTTTTCCTATTTTTAGTGTTTTTGTACCTTCTTCAATTACACCTATTCGTTTTCTGTATTTTTGTATAGCTTCAATCTCCTCACTATATTCAGCTATTTTATCTTTATTTTTCTTCCTTGCTGTTTTTGTTGTAGATAAATGTGCTTTTTCTCGTCCTAATTTGATGTTTAGTTGACCTGATTTATCTAATGTGTTCTGTACTATAGTTACATCTTTTAAAGTGTCTATCAAAACAGTAGATGGTAAAGGTAATTGATGTTTTTGAATTATACCGAGTTCATCTTCTGTAAAACCTTTGTTCATATCCGATACAATTTTTGGCGGTTGTTCACCCTCAGGTCCTTGTAATGCTAATTGTTTTACTTGTTCAGAATATGGTATGATTTGTTTTTTCTGATATTCCTCTCTCAAATTACTGATTTCATCAATTTCTTTTTCTAATTGCTCAGTAATCGGTTCATATTCTTCCTTCTTTTTCTCGAAAACATCTTGTTTAGAAGTTTGTGTTTCTTTGATGACATCACGAACAATTTTTGTCATTTTCCCAGACTCGATTTTAGGAATGGCGATTTTCTTATAATGATCAATGTCCATATATTTACACATTATATAAAGCTATCTAAACTTATCTCAACTTATCTCAACTTATCTCAACTTATCTCAACTTATCTTTTAATATAATGTAATAGTATAATGGAAATACCTAATTATGATTTTAATGAAGGTGAAAATACAAACTTTAAACAGCTTTATAGTTATATGCCAAAATCGAATTTCAGGATGCTTATTTGTGGGAATCCAGGCTCGGGTAAAACAAACCTCTTATATCACATGTTGATGCAGCCATTAGTTTACTATGACCAGATCCATTTATATGGTAAAAATCTCGAACAAGAAAAATACAGGCATATGATAGAAACAATGAATGACATAAGTGGCCAGGTGGGATACAACATAATGCATGACAATAATGATGAAATCAAACCTGTCAATAGTCTGGAAAGTGATTCTCAAAAAATTGTAATTTTCGACGATTTCATATGTGATAAGAACCAAAAGCCGTTAATTGATTACTTCATTCAAGGACGACATAAAAACTGTTCAGTAATATATCTCAGTCAAAGTTTTTATAAAACTCCAAAAGACATCAGATTAAACTGTTCGCATTACTGTATTTATGATTTTCCATCTACTAATGAAAGAAATTTGATACCAAGAGAATTGAATGTCACCAAAGACCAATATCTTAAAGCAACTAAAAAACCATACTCGTTCCTATATGTTGACAAACCAATGAAAACAGTTAAAAGAAACTTTTTTGGAAATATCTAATATACTAATATAAATGGGTATTTTTAATGAAGGATCCGAAACTACTGAAAAATCAAATAATATACTAAAAGCAGGCCCTCCGGGAATAGGTTTTAATTTTGATTCCAATAATAATTATGATATGCAAAATAAAAAGCTTACCAATGATCAACTACAAGACGTTGTAACTAAGAGACAATATGACCAATTGAAGGCTGATTCATTACAGGTTAATGGTACTTCAAGAATGGTAGGTGATTTAAATTTAAATGGAAATAAAATTATTTTACCGGGTGAAATTAATATGGATCGTAAATTTATTACAAATATGGATACGGATGAAGATAATGATTTATCAGCTGTGAATATGATTACTATGAAAAATGCGATTCAAAAAATACAACCTAGTTCAAGTTTGAATATTTCTAAAAATATTGACCTCCAAGAGAAATACAATGTCATCCAATCAAAACAACAGACTTTTAATTATGTAACACAAAATTACAACAATGACTGTAAAAATATATTTTTGTCGAGACGCGAGGTCAGTCCAATGGAAACTGATATTGATCTCAATAATAATCGAATATATAATCTATCAAAATTACCTACATTCGACCATGAAGTGCCTAACAAAGAATATGTCGACAGGAAAATAACAGAACTTGATGATAAGAAATACGATAAAACCTATATAAACACTACTATGGCCAATTTCACAGGCCTTGCCCAGACATTACGCCAAACGAAAGCTGATATTACATATGTTGATAAACAGGACCAAAAGACTATCCAAGAATTTAAACAATATGTTCTACTTGATAAAACACACATTTCTGACGCGAATACTAAAAAATACATTTTTCGATATGTTATGAAAGATGAAGATGAATCAAGTTCAGAAGAAAGGATTATTGTGATTGGTTTAGCAAATTACAATTCATCTCCACATCATTTTAACAAAAAAGCGTACGATTTGAAACTGATAAAAATGAAAGACAATCAATATATATCTCGTATTGCATTTAACATGTATAGAATCCAGATAAATTCTTACACTATTTGTATAGAATTTTTCATGCCTGATATAAGCAAATTTCAATCATTAAATTGCGTCTCAACTTTTTTAGGGATAAGCAAACAAACGACTAAAAAATTCTCAAATTATACCAGATCAATCATCAATTTTAGAAAGGGAGTACAGACAGTATATTTAGATGTTGATCTCCATTTATCAGGCGATATTAATTCACCTAGTCAATTACCATGCTATATGATTATATATGGTATATCAGGAACACATTCAGACGTTTCTCCTGAAGTTTTTGATTCGGTATATTTTATTGAAAATAACAAAATGGCGATGCAGACTGATTTGAATATGAATAGTAGAAACCTAATTGGTTTACCAAAACTGAAAAATAAATTCATATTTTCAGGAAATTATACGAAAATAAGAACAGTAATAATATCATATTCAACGGTTCATCATCATTTATTGCATTAATTAATATGAAATTAGTAAAATTATGGTTGATGATATTGGACGATAAACCAATTGAAGGATACGAAAAAATGTATATATTCATCGGTAACACTTCGTTCGCTTCGCAGAATTGGGAAAAAACATCAAATAAAATTTTATACACTTTCAATATATCAACATCAGTTATCAATTTCAGGGAAGATGCAGACATACAAATCAAATTGATGTCATTGGATGATGATTTTACATTTGCACCTTATAATTCCCATATCAGGGCACTTTTTGAAGAGTTTTAATATATAATTATCTAATATATTGATATATATATAAATGTCAATTCTCACACAGTCAATTAATTTTTGTAATAAATTTTCCACAACCCAAAAAAACTTACATCCAAATATAAGTTTACCTAAACTCAAACAAAAATTCATATTTCAAGGCAATTATATGAAAAATAAGACCAGTAATGACATCATATTCAACAGTTCGTCATCATTTATTGCATTAATTAATATGAAAACAGTAAAATTATGGTTGATGATATTGGACGATAAACCGCCTGAAGGATACAAAAAAATGTTTATATTAATCGGTAACACTTCATTTGCACCTCAACAATGGAATAAAACATCAAATAAGATTTATTACACTTTCAATATATTGTCATCAGTTATCAATTTCATGGAAGATACAGTTGTACAAATCAAATTGATATCATTTGATGATATTACATTTGCACCTTATAATTGCCATATCAGTGCACTTTTTGAAGAGTTTTAATATATAATTATCTAATATATTGATATATATATATATATATATATATATATATATATATAAATGGCAATTCTCACACAGTCAATTAATTTTTGTAATAAATTTTTCACAACCCAAAAAACTTACATCCAAATACTAAAGATGAAATATTTAAATCGGCTTTAATATATCAATTTTGTATGTTAACTATTTGAATGAGCCAATATCATTTAACCAAATATTAGAAAAACACCCTGACATTGGATTAATAGGACCAGGTTCTTGTACTCTAAATACCAAATACCAATTTTTAATTAAACATGCTATTTTTCATGATGCATTTGGAAGATTTTATAATGACTATGAAAAAGGGCCTGGATACACATATTGCTGCCTTTCATTGCCGAAGAAAATAAAAAGATCTCCAATAATGGGCCAAATAAGTGGTGTATTATATTGTCTTCTTTCAAATCCTAAAATATAATTATCCAAATATATAATATAATGACTAAAACAGATATATTCAATTTCAATCATATTGATAAAAACATCAGCCAAGAAAAATTATCTGAAATCAAAGCATTGTATAAATTTTATCATAAACGCTTTTGGTGTTATAAGAAGGCTTTCAAATATTTTAAGAGATTGAATTTAATTATAAATGTAACTTCAACAGGCTTAGTAGTTATTGGTACAGTAGCTGGTAGTATCACATTAAATCCTGCTATACTAGCTTCTATTTCTGGAGCTGGTTTAGTGCTAAAAACAGTAAGTGAAATTAAGAATTATAAAAAGAAAATAGAAATGTCTAAATTTGCATACACAACATATCAAAAAGTATTAGTTGATTTACGCTCATGTCTCTGAGGAAATCAATTCAACCACACTGTTTTCATCAATGAAATGAGACAGTTAGATGAAATAATCATCGATCTTTGTCCTCTTGCTGATAAATTCGAGAAACAGTATGATAAAAAATTCACTTCCGAGTAAACTTTTAGAGTAAATTTTACGATAAACTTTACCATAAATTTTTATTTTGTTACTCATTCAAAGAAGTTTTTCCCTTTACATGATGATATTGGATCATTTATTAATAATTGTTTGTATTTGATCACCTATTAACAATAGGATATTATCCCGATATTGTTTATAGCAGGTTAATGTTCTTTTCGATTTAGATAAAGGTATATCATTTTCAATTGATAAATCTAACATCTTGAATAATTGTTTTAAAATATAATCAATATTTATCACACGTTTTCTGTTTCCATTTAAATTTAGTTATATTATTGTTTGATATCTGTAATTTGTGTTGGCTACAGATGTTATTTATTGTGTTTTGGATATGATATTTCCGATGATATACCGATTTTCGTCGTATTTTACACATATTTTCATAAAAATCAACGTACTCTTTAACATAATCATAACAATGGACGGAACCGCAATTTAGACAGACGCTCATACCATCTATATTCTTCATATCTTGTTCACTACAGCATGACTCGACCACTCTCGCACTACTACCAACATCTGCTAATCGTTGGTCACAAAAGGGACAGGTCAACTCTCCCATATTCTCAAATTCATCATGAATTTCCAAATTACAATTTATTCTATACTATTATATGAGATTATATTTTTAAAACAATAGCTATAAGCGGTGCGTGTCTAAATTCCCAGAAAACAAAAATAGCGAACATGTTTTAATAACAGGAAATGAGTCATCATTAATAGCTATTGTTTCAGATCATGAGTCAGTCGTATCATTTTTTCAACCAATCAGAAGGTGGATGATGCATCATTCAGTTTTGTATGTTTGGTGAAAGATGAAATAGTCTTCTTCACACGACTAGCAAATTCGAAAATCCTGAGAATATTTGCATTAATATCGAACAAATCAGATAAACCAGTTTCACTCTCAGCCATTTTAAGATTAAATTAAATCATAAACTTCTAGATCTCTTTACCTACAAGACAGCCATATGACGATCATGCGGAAAAGCTTGGCTAAAAATCGGCTAACGCGTTAGCGATATTTTCCATTGTTTTATCCAAAATCACTTGATATGTAAATCCAGACGTGATTGGCATATTTCAACAACCAATCAGATCTTCACACGAAATTTTTCTCAAGCTTTTATCGCTAACGCGTTAGCCGTTTATTCACATAAGTGGAACGAAGCGACCAGCGACTGTAGGATGTCTGTCAACGATTTACTGAAAGATGTTCATGGTTATTTTGAAGAAATTGTAAAGACGTACCCAGAGACGCGCGCATATTGTCATAAACTTTTCTGAGAATCAAAAGACTTCCTGTTTTTCCGAGAATTGTGTCACGCAAAGGATTCTATTATGTGAAATCACGCAATGAAATAAACGCACCATTTTGTTTTTTTAACATATAGTTAGTTATGGAGTTAGGATGGTTTGAGACTATGTTTATAAAAATGGCCTCAAACCCCCAACTCTATAACAAGTTAATGATTCTTGGTTTCACTTGCAGCTTGAATGGACTTCCCATAATCGGGTTACCTCCGACCTCGATAGAAACCGTAAAGTCTCCAGGTGTTGTTGGTCTGTAGGAAACTGAATAACGGCCATCTTTCATGTCCGTCACAACGGTCTTTGTCTCCTTATTCTTTGCCAATGATGTGATTTTGACGCTGACTTCATCTATCTCGCTGTAAGTTGTTCGGCCTGCTGAATTCTTTGTAATAACTGTAAAACTGCAATCCGCTCCAACTAGACACACTGTGAGATTCTTGCCTTCTGCAGCTGACAATAAAGGTTCAGTATCGGTCATAACCAACTTTCCCGGTGCGTTTTTTAGGAAGGAAACATCACTTTGAACGTATTTGACCCCGGAGTAACCAAGTCTCGGCGTAGCTTCGAAAGGCACAGACAGTTCTTGAAGCCTCTGTTCAATCGTTGCCTTCACGTTTAAAACTTCCGGTAAATTCTTTCGAAGAAGAACTTCTTCACTAAATGTCAAGGTGTTGTCTATTTCCATTAGTTTGCCGTCTAAGCTGGTCATCTGGGTGTCAAAGGCATCTTGGAACGCTGCTTTCTGCTCGACTAACCTTTCGGTCACGCTTGCTTCGTGCTGGCGAATTAATAAAATACAGCGTTCAGCGACGCGCTTGACTTCTTTCGTCGCTTCTTCGATGCTACCGTTTACTTGCACTCTTCTTTTCTCCAGAGAACCTTTGTAGCTCCTTAAGCGAGAGCCATTTTCTTCGACTTTGCGCATTTTGGCTTCAATTTCAGACTTGTTGTTTTCAAGTCCTTGGTCAAGCGAGATTTTGTTGTGGTCTTGATGCTCCAATATGGCGCAGTCACGGCAAATGCAAATTTGGCACCTTTCGCAATAAAACCTCATTTCATCCTTGTGTTTCTTGCAAAAGTTTGCCCTTCGAGTATAATCTTGGACATCGCTTGACTCAAAGTTCCCGATTTCTTTAACATGATGACCCTTAAAAACTTTTCCTTTCTTATGGGCACGAACGCAATCATCACACAAAAAGCAATTGCAATCAGAACAATAGAACTTCAAAGGCTTGTTTTCGTCGCAGATTCCACAGTGAGGCGAATCTTCTTGCCCTTGCCCACTGTAAGCCTCCACGATTTCCACAAGCTGCTTGCAGAACAAGTTGGATGGCAGGCTTTGAATATTGTTAGGACACTCGGTGATCTGACGACATGTCGGACAACTCAACTCTCCTTCACGCTGCTGCCGTAACCAAGCTTCCAAACAGGTCTTGCAGAAAGTGTGCAGACATTTCAGTATTTTGGGTTCGTTAATTTCACTAAACTGCTCCTGGCACACAGAACACTCTAAATGATTCTTAACATCATCAAAAAAGTTTTTACTCCGAGCCATATTAAACTGCCAAAAGAAGACAGCAGTAATTTAACACGAAGAATGATATTTCCTAGAATTGACGGAAGTTGAAGGAGTGGTTCCCAGGTTCTTCTCGGTATTGCAAATAGCCACGGCAGGACCTGCCACAAAACTCCATGTAATGTGGAGTGTTTTGTTGTGTGAAACATGAGAAATAGCGTTTTCGGGAGTTCTTTTCAGCGTTAGCATTTATCTCAAACCGTTGTTAAGACGAAACGAAGACATTTCATCGTGATTTACAAGACAAAATGCTTCAAGATTTTTGGAGTATTTTGGCAACCTTGTCCAGGTGGTTCAACGCAGTCGACAATTGCGCGAAACCAAGCGAAGCTTTGTGAAACCCAAATTAGAAGGCCTGCCCGCGAGCTAACTTTTCCTTTTTCCTAGTGGCCTTGCCTTCTATTTTCACATGCTTTTACATTTTTTTTTCTGTAATATTGTGTTGCTGTGTTAACAATAATATAAATTAACAATGGCTTCGTCTCGTGGAGGCAGGTCACTTGCAGAAATATATCTTTATCTTAAAAGAAGTGGGAAAGCTTTCTGGGTTAACATCCCTTTCGTTATTTTAGGCACCAAATACTCAAAGCCAGAATAATATATTGTTAGGTTATCTAAAAAATGAAAGGATATAAAGCTCAATTAACCCTCAGACGTAGAGTGTTTATTGCTAGCGCGACCAGCGCGTGCCGTCTGCAGTAGCTATTGGTTTGTTCCGAGACTTATTTGCCAAAGTTTGGAAGGAATCGGTTGCTGTGGCAACAAGATATTGTGTTGTTGTGTTAACAATAATACAAATTAACAATGGCTTCGTCTCGTGGAGGCAGGTCACATGCAGAAATATATCTTTATCTTAAAAGAAGTGGGAAAGTTTTCTGGGTTAACATCCCTTTCGTTATTTTAGGCACCAAATACTCAAAGCCAGAATAATATATTGTTAGGTTATCTAAAAAATGAAAGGATAAAGCTCAATTAACCCTCAGACGTAGAGTGTTTATTGCTAGCGCGACCAGCGCGTGCCGTCTGCAGTAGCTATTGGTTTGTTCCGGCTTCCGGGACTTATTTTGCCAAAGTTTGGAAGGAATCGGTTGCTGTGGCAACGAGATATGGCGTAATACGCAGCACAGGTGAACTCACAATAGGAATGCGTGTTTTACGCTTTTTATATTTTGTATCATTTTTACAACTTTAGCATATAACATTTTTAATTTCCGCGCTTTTTTTCAGAAATTGCAAATTTGAATAAAATCCAAGATGGCGGTCATCTTGGCCACTATATAAAACAAAAAACCCAAAAGGGGGCGTAGCAACCACACCCCCACCCTCCATTGTACCACGGTGGGGTAGAAGTTTGCGTGTACGTCCGAGAGTTGAAACGACATGAACACAAAATAAAGTATTTCTTCCACATAGATTTATTTAGATACACTGTATGCTCAAAACAAAATTACATATGCATGCAAAATAACTCTTCGTAATCTGACGTAGCAGAACAAAACATAGCAATTGATCCTTGTCTAACAAACTTGGTCAACTGAATGAAGCAACAGATCTTTTTAAAAATATGATTCAATGTCCAGGTTTAACCTAGCATGGGCGTAATACATAATTACTTAAAAACCTCATTGTTTTTTTTTTTCACAGGACATGTAACCAGATCGGGCTTGAGCAAAGCGTGTTTTAGAAAAAAAGAAACCTGAAAAATAATTTCTTCAAAACTTATTATTTGAAAGTAAAATCATTTTGCATTAAAACCAAATTTTAGTGTTGAGAACATGATGAACACGAACTCGTGCCAAAAACATGTACAACTGGGCAATAAAAGGCATAACACTTCCTGAACACGAGGCTAAAGCCTGGTTTTCACCAGAGACACAGCATACGAATGAGCATTTAAAAACGGAAGCATAAGACTTTGCGTGAAGTGAAATACGAACATTGATATAAGTACAAGATTGATCCTTGTGCTTACAGTTGCTCTAATGCTATGTCGGCCCGATTTCACATGGTCAGAAAAGCCGTTATACAACCCATTTAGACCTCAAAACTATATATACATTATTCAGAACCCATGACAGACGAAATAGACTTCTAGTATCCAAGCTAATTCCTGAGAAAACAAACATTTCAATTCTTATAAAGCAAACACTATATAGTTACACGACATGTTGCCTTACTCGGCTCAATGGACTGAAGTGACAAAAGCAGAAATGTATGGTGTTGTCACTCTACAAAGTTGTCAAAGTTCAATCATTTGAGTTCTTTTTGACATTACAAGCAAATGGGAAAAAAGTTCGTTTCCACAACTAAAATATTCTTAGCTTTATACATCGGTAAAGTATCTTTGATCGACTGTAATAAAACCACGCGTTTAAATAATAAAACCTAGTCCAGGCCCTTGCAGGTATAGATTAATATGGTCAGGTGAAGTAACTTTTTTCTAACAAAAACTTTCGATACCCTACACAACGTGTGAACTAAAAAAGCTCAAATAGTAGTTGGTAATGACAATTATAGATAGTTATGTATATACGCTGCTTATTACTGTTTTTCTCTCAGTTGTTAGTTTTGTTATTATGGTTCCGTAGAAAACATTACATTGCAAAACGAATACGTCAGTGTGCATGCGCAGTCAGTCAGTGCGCACTTGCATAGGCATAATTGTTAAAATAACATAATGTGCGCTTATTTTTATTGCCTGAGAAAAAGTAATAAAACAGCTTTCTCTGACCATATTTCACACCCCTACTACACTTTCCCTTTCGAACGACTCCTTTCCTCTGCTAAAACTAAACTGGAAGTCCTAAACACGTAATATATTGATATAATGGAAGTATCAAAAACACTACAAACGCCTGCTACACTTAAGAGGTTCTAAGAGGTGTCAAACACCGGTACCTAGACTACGAGCAGTCCGCATTTTCCTTCGAGGAAGTCAACAAAGGGGCAAGTACGCGCTCGTGAGAGACAAAAATGATAACACGAAAACTCGCGTAAAAATCTACGTGCTCGTACTTCACTCCTCGCTCGATGATCCTCGAGAAACAAGCTTGACTACACGTAAATTATCCAATACCAAGTGATCCACAAAACACGCTTGTTTAAGTGGCGCAGAAGGGTTTGTTGGTTATTTGATTCCTTTAGCAGCCAACTCTTCTTTAACTCTCCGCAGGTAGTCTGGGTCGGGATATCCAAACCTTCATGAAGAAAAAATAGTATTAATGCCGGGTTGCTCTCAAAAAAAAGACTATTATTGGGAACTCACGACAGCAATGGCAGCGAGAACAGCATAAAATGAAGGGAAGCGAAATTAATGCATCTGCACGTGTCTAACATTTTTGGTAATTTCTTTGCTGTTCCCTTTAAAACAACGTCAGTTGATACGAATTCAGCTGCTGAACAATACACAAACTAGACAAATTGAAACAACTGAAAAAGTAGTTTTAATGAGCGCGAATCCTTTTTTCAATGCCGTTTTCAAGGGCGTTGCCGTGGTGGATTCTAAAGCTTCCCGGCTTACACATCGTTTTCACCTTAACTGCGGCCGTTTCTTCCTTGCAATGTCATATATGTGAATTTGTTACATCGATCAGTGCTTGAATGACTGTGCTGATATACAGAAACAAGAAATATGTTCTGTACACAATTTCGTCTCGGAGATTATTGTGCCGATAAAGTTGGCCCGTCATGTTCGAACTGGTGCATAAATAATCATAATAAATAAACAAATAATCATAACAATCAGTTCTTAAACTATCAAGCGATCGTCATTGAATTGCAGCTACTTGAATTTTTGTACGTAGGAATTTAACTGCTTCTCTAGAAAAGGCCAGCGATAAGATGTAGCCGACAGAGATTCAAAAAACGATAGCCTTGCCGCGACTTAGCCTGACGATAAGACGGTTACCTGTCAATGACTGTTCAATCCTCGTTCTAAAAGTTCTATCAATTGATGTTCTTCAGGAAAAAATTAAGTTTTTGCCCAGGTGTCAGAACTGTGTTACTCGTAATGCATATTCTTACCGATAAGGTCCTCCACTAATGCTAGTCTTGTGATGAATATCGTTCCATATCACTTGATTTGATCGTCCAGTTGTACTTGATGTACCAACCGTGAACACCAGCCGGGCATCAAAGGCTCTCCTCAAAAGATGTAGCACCTCTCGTCCTTCACGTGTATCAGGGAGGTAAGCAGTGCGTGATGTGCCTTCATAATACTGACCAGGGTGTGGATGTTCAGGGCCTTGAACTCCCGATGGAAAGTGATACTGGATGGTTATTGTGCCATAGCCTGCAAACAGAAAATAGGGAACAAGGACATGAGTGCCTGCTGTTCTATTTATTATGGAATTCAGTGTTTTTTCACGAATGAGTGAGCCGAAAACAGGTTTCGAGCCTTGGCGACATTGGTTGGAGGTACTGCACCTTCGTCATCCTACTTAACAGAAAAACGCATTAAAACCCCAAATATTTATGTTTCAAAACTGATAATTCAGAGCAGCTGAATAATACCGTTACATTATTTGAATCTAATGAAAAGGAATATAATTTAAAAACACGTGGGATACATAACCCCATCTGCACATGTCAGTCTGGTTTCTTTAGTCAACCAACTTACTGTAAATACGTACTGTTTATTGTAGCATTTTCACACACTGCACTCTGAATCATACCACTACTAAGTGAAAACAGATATCGATGATGCATTCTTTTACGGTACATATCTTCGCGGACACCAGTTTTAAATGACAAACTACATACTTGTTTGCTTTTTAAAGCCCTAAAAATGATTTTTCTCAATTGGCCGTTTAAGTAACTACTGTATTTTTTCGGTTTTGTGTTGTTTATGTATTTGTTGAGCTCAACCAGTATTGGTGAAATAAAAAGCTAACCACAACTTGGCTTTAGATGACGCCATTATTTCTGCACTTAGAACAAGTTGCATATATATTTTTTGCTTTGCCTTCTGATTGGTTCCTCAGTACGGTAGTCGTCTTTTGTCTTTGTTGCAATGACACAGGCATTGGCAAACCGCTTTTTCAAGTTGCCTGCTGTTCGTAACATAAACAACTTTTAAAATTACCTTCGAAACCAGGAACATATCTATATGGGCTCACATTGACTGGTCATCTCTCCCCGAGGCTGGTCTCCCTGAAGAGCACCTCGAGGTTCTTTACACACTGGGCACATGTTATTCACAGCTAAGGCAGCTTTCAGGCATCCTGAACAGAACACGTGCTTGCATTTCAAAGCTTGTGGGTTTGCCATAGTATCAAGACAAATAGGACAGTCTTGTAAAACAAAAGGGGTCACAACAAAGCAATCAGAACAGGGAACAAATATAGCATAAACAAAAACTTGAGGGTTTTTTTTAAGCTGGTCAGAAGGTAACTCTCTTAGTCGTTTTTCCACTTTGTCTCAATATTTCCTTGCTGTTACATGACTTGGAAGGCAAAAAAAGGAAACAACAAAGCAATCAAAACCGGGTACACATATTAACAACACAAACTGGAGGGATTTTTTGAGCTAGTAAAACGATAACTCTTTTTGCCCGTTTTTTTTTTCTTTTTTTTTCTTCACTTTATCGCAATCCGTTTCCTTGCATGACATTTAGATCACCACTTCAGTACTCTGTTTTTGAGGACGTTCGCGCTCATTTCTACTGCGCATTTTGTCGCGCATGTCACGCAAATGTACTTTAACACATACGTCATGCATTGTAGAGCACGGAAGTTAACAAACATGGCAAACACATGGTCGCTTTGAGAACTTCGCAGCAATTTTACTCTCTTGGATGCTCGGTGACCCCCATTTTAGGCTGCTGAGAAAAACTATTTTAACCATCAATTCAATTTAAATAAAAACTGTTTAAAGGCAACTTGGAACTTAATAGGCACGATAATAAATAGGAAAACGAAAACCTCACCCCCTATAACCAACCTTTTTCGTAACAATAAATGTTATACAAATAAGAAAGACATCTGTGAACAACTAAATTCATATTTCGTTAATATTGGCCCAAAACTTGCTGCCCAAATACCAACGCCTGATAATCCCGATCCTAACCAATACATAAAACAATCATTTGGTAATAGTTTCGTGTTTCGCGCAATACATGTGTGTGAAGTACGAGACTCAATTTTCGCTCTAAAAGTCAATAAAGCTAACATTGGTATTCCTAGGAGATGCATTAAGCTCGCCGTCGACCACATAAGTGAGACATTAACATCAGTCTATAATCTATCCATTCAACAAGAAATTGTGCCAGATACTGAAGATATCCCGGATCACCCCCGTTAATAAAGGCCGGTGGAGAATTAACTGATCCCTCCAATTTTCGCCCTATATCTACGCTTTCATGCTTCGCTCAAATTCTCGAAAAACTAGTTTACAAGCAACTGATAACTTGCGTGGAAAAGTACAAAATTTTAAATGAATTTCAATTTGGATTTCGTAAGGGAAGGTCAACAGAACAGGCTCTAGCTGAAATAAGGGAACACCTGAAAAAAGCAATAGATAACAATGTATTTACATGTGGGATATTCCTTGATTTCAATAATGCGTTTGACACCGTTAACCACGAAATTCGTCTTAAAAAGTTACAGGCGTATGGTATTAGAGGAATTCCCGTTGAATGTTTCACAATTAATCTATACAATAGGAAACAATTTGCAGCTCTGAATGATATGGAATCCACAAAACAAACTGTAGTCTGCGGCATCCCTCAAGGAAACTCATTAGGGCCGCTGTTGTTTTTAATTTACATAAACGACATCCTAAATTCCTCTGACGAACTAAGTTTCAGACTGTTTGCTGATGACACAAACGTATTTTTATCCTCCGCATCTGCTAATAACCTGGAGTACTGTATTGTTAACAAAGAACTTCCCGAAGTCAAAAAATGGTGCGATATCAACAAATTATCTATAAACATCAAAACAACTCATTATATGATTATTAAATCTCCCCAGAAAAAAAGCGCTCAAAACATTAATATATAGATAACAAACAGTGATGGCACATGAAACCAACTTGAACGTAAAGACCATGCTGAATACCTCGGTGTACTGACTGACGATAAAATTTCGTGGAAATGCCACGTAGCGTACCTCTGTTCGAGAATCGCCCGAAACACAGGCATTTTCTATAAACTAAGGCACTACATGTCCTTATGTAAAAAAACATATATTATAACCTCATATATCCATTTACATCGTACGCTATAATAGCATGGGGTAGTGCCTATCAATCACAAATCAACAAAGTGCAAGTAAGACAAAATACCGATAATCAGAGTGATGTTTTTTGTCGTTATTCGCGGAGAGAACACCGAACGAAAGCGCTCTTCCCGTCATGAATTTACTCAATATACTCTCAGTGAAATGTATCCACCAGATACAGGCCATTACATTTGCCTTCTACTGGCACAAAAAAGAATCACCAAGCCTTTTCTAAAACTATTTTCAGTATGCCGATCAAGTACATAATTATAATACACGATATGCCCTGAAAAAGAATTTTTACAAACCGAGCACAAGAATAGTCTCCCACGCAGCCGTTATTTGTCTCGTCACGCAACGCTCCTGCGTGGGAGACTAGCACAAGAACGAATATTGGAAAACAGTCAATTCAATTTGTAGTTGTTGATCTCTGGAAAGATCTTCCTCGTCATTTAAAAGATCTTCCAAATTTCTCCTTCTCACGGTTACTGAAACAATACCTATTAAATAAGCAATTTGAAAATTGACTGCCCATAATTTGCTCTTGCTTTAGAAGTGTCTGTTTTGTATGTGTGTTTTTTGTGTTTTCTTTTTTTATTTATTTATTTATTTATTTATTTATTTATTTATTTATTTTTTGCATGCCACCACTGTGTAAGAAATATATTTTAATAGCTAGGAGCTAACACGAAAAAGTTTGTTCATTTAGTTCCTAGACATCCCTTATAACAATATAATGTATCATCTTTTTGTAACTTAAGTTTGTCCTGCTTTTATTAGCTATCTAAAAATGTAAATTTCTCAGTTATGGATGTAAATAAAGGTTATTATTATTGTTGTTGTCGTCGTAGATCACTTCCTTTCCTTATTTTATCCATTTTAACAAAAAAAAAAACAGAGAAAATCTGTTCGTGAGAAGTTACAAATATTTCGTCTTTTCCAAAGGGTCTAGATAATAGCAAGCAAGTAATAATATTCAAAGCAACGACAACTGTTTTGATTTTAGAAAACATGTTTCGACAATCCTTTGTCATCTTCAGTTTGAAATTTTAAGTTACAAAGTTGAATTTATACTAATGAGAGAAAACACCTTTAACAATTAAATGAAAGAATGTGTGACAATGCGTGATTATAAATAAAGTTTTAAATTAACATGATACCACTGTTGGTTCAAAGAAGGTTGTTCCCATTTGATATGCATTATTGGCAAAAGTTGGTCTTTACCTTACTGCATGGCAAGTTTTAAAAATATCTGTAAGTGGGAACATTTTGGGCGCGAACGCCCTTAACTAACATTTATGTTCATTTTTAACCCGTGAATATACGCGCATGCGTAATGAACGGGTTATCGGTAACGACGACAGATATGCAAATGAGTCACTCACTCGCTCACTCCTTCCATCAGCTGTAAACTTAGTGACGTAATGCTTTGTTACGAATGCGTTTTGTAACAAGAACAGCGTGAATCCAGCGATAACAATAACTAAATTGGTGTAAACGAATATAAACAACAATAAGCTTAAAGATGTTTCGCATTTGGAGTCTTTAATGCAACGTTAAAATCAACCTAAAAGGAATTTTCAACCGAGACACGCGTTTTGATGGTTATCTATCTTCAAGTAATAAAATTTCTCCCATTACAAGTCAGTGGTCACGGTAGTCGAGTGGTGTAAATCACGGACTTACGGCCGACAGGCCCAGGTTCGAATCTTGCTCGGGGCGTTCTTTTTTTTTTTTCTTTTTTTTTCTTTCTTCTTCGGACTGAACATTATGAAAGTGATGTACTGTATTTTTATTTTTTCTGTTTGTCAAAAATCCTTACGTTTAATTTTAAAAAAAATATATTGAACCGTGACAGAGTGAAAACATATAAAAGCTTACCGCAATTATTGCCTTACGCGTTAGCATTTCAAATTCACGGGTTGGCTCTAAGGAGCCTTTGATCTTATAGGAAACCTAAAGTAGCTGATCACATACCGGTTGCTCGGTTGATCGGTTGATCGGTTGCTCTCAATGAAAATTACTTATTACAACATTGCATCCACATTGGTGCCTAAGGAGGGGAGGGGAAGAAAGATGTGGAAATGATCTTAACCCTCGGACGTACAAAGGGGCGTGGTTGCCACCCCCCTTAAGGATTTTCTCCGATTTTTTCAAGACCATTTATGGTTAGCACATGCAGCCTCAGTAGCTGTTCGTTTATCCTTGAGACACGTTTTGGTAAGGTTTCGCGACAACCGGTTGCTATGCTAATGAGATATGACGTTATAAGCAACATGAGGTCAAATGCGTGTTTTCACGTTTTTTCGGTGAAAAACATAAAATGCTATCAAACGCATCAAAATGTAAAATTGTATCTTATTTTGCAACTCTAGAAAAAAAAAATTGCAATTCCCGCATTTTTCTGATAAATTTCAATTCTTAGTAAAATTTAAGATGGCAGCCATCTTGGTAGCCATTTTGAATGACGTCACGGACCCCAGTAGCGTCCCAACCCATAATATGTACCTTGCCTTGTACAGCACATCACAGGCTATCTATTGGACCCCCTCCCCCTTGTGGGGTATAAGTTTGCGTGTACTTCTTCGGAAAACATGGTACATGCACCAGTTTCAAGATACCCTGGGTGCCAGAGGCTGCTCTCGCGCTCTCATCTCTCTCATATTAAACACCTCTTATGTCTCATATTTTCGCTGATTTTGTCATAGAGCAGAACATTACAGCATAGTATCATTATTCCTCTCTACAAAATTAATACCAGTTTTTCAGTTCTTCTCCAGGGGACCCCTAGCCCCTTGACCTTTATAATGGGGTGCCCGCCTTTTTGAGAAGGTAAAAGTGCGCCTTTTTTTATAACAACCCATTTCGCGGTGTTGTTGGAAATGAATATTTAGTTCTTTGTAAACATTTTGGTGCTTAAAATCCGCAGGCATCCAAATTATTTTTCCAGACAATGTAATTAAAAATTCAGACCATGGAGAAATAGTTTTGTTGCAGCAATGTAACTCCACACCTTTGTCCGTTAGTTTTTCATCTATAATTTCGATTTATTTGACTTCTACAGCTTGATATCACTAAGCGCATTCACAGTTATTAATTTTTGTGCCAAACGGTTAAATAGTTTTTTTTAAAGTATCTATACTTAAGGTTTCGCTTCCAGAATCAAAAAATTTTTAAATTTATGCTTTAGCCATATTTATTATCCATGTATATAAGATAACGTATCTTTACCTTCTTCTTCCTGATCTGCTTTGGCTCCATCACCTCCTGTCGGCGTCGCAATAATTCTTTTCCATGCACTGTAACTGGGTGTAGCTAGTGATGGGTAATGTACGGAAACAACCAAAGAATCATCTAGACAACAAATGACCAAGGCATAAGCCCTTCATTTCAAGTTTTTTTTAATCTAACGCTTACGTTAAAGCATTGAGGTCCCAGGAATTTTGCATATTGCGATAAAGATGCATGGAGATCACATTAGAGAAGAGTTTCGACAGTTCATTTTTTTTAATCACTACGAAGGACTTTGCGACAGCTTTTATACGCTTAGAAAAGTATGTCTTTTGATGATAATTGACTGAGATCGTAAGAATAACGAAGCTACATAAAGAGTATTAATTATACGAGCAACTGTTTCCCACAGTTAATGTAAATCTGAATATTTACTATTTAAGTGTAAGATTTCCTATAACCTACAATCGGTAACAAAACTGTTGAGACACTTTTATTTTGTGGTGCATTTATGGTACCATGAAAAAATAACCCCAACCGCCCTCTACCCTCCCCCCTCCCCCTACAACCAACATTATGTCATTCTTTCTAGAAGAAAGAAAAAAGTCGTTTTGATGCCGACTGTATATCGACTGTATATCGTTATAATAGACTGTTTCAGGCGTTAAGTTTGTGGCGCGCAAAAGAAAAATCGGGCGCAGGAGAAAAAACAACGAGGGGTCTTCCCTCGCACCGACCTTAGCGCCACGCGCCGCCTTTCGCTGCTCTCCACAATCTAAAAGCCTGGAACAGGCTACGTTATAATTGCTGAATTTCTCCTGCTTTATGAAACTCTCAACGCAATCGATCAAATAGGGACCGTATAAGGGGAAGGAGTGGTGGCACTTTTTTTGCAGATAAAAAGGTTGGAAAATCATAATTATGGAAATGATCACATATGACCTGAAATAGACTATCTTTAGGAACAAATACAAATCTCGACCTATTTGTTTTAGTCTGAGAAAACAGAGGTCGTTTCGCGGCGCCACCACTGGGGCCCCTGCGAAACGGTCGCTATATTTGTTTCAGCATAACATGTTTTGCCTTTCGTAACCTATACTTGTACCTTTTAAAAAATACAAAGGCCATAAAATAACATTTCCGTCACAAAAAAAAGTTACATAATTATTATAAATGATATACCTTGATTTCTTCTTTCTGGTTTAACGTGGTATTTACTGCTTCTTGGTTTCACTTTCAGTTTGAATGGACTTCCCATAATCGGGACACCTCCGACTTCGATAGAAACCGTAAAGTCTCCAGGGGTTGTTGGTCTGTAGGAAACTGAATAACGACCATCCTTTAAGTCCGTCACAACGGTCTTTGTCTCCTTATTCTTTGCCAATGATGTGATTTTGACGCTGACTTCATCTATCTCGCTGTAGGTTGTTTGGCCCGCTGAATTCTTTGTAACAACTGTAAAACTACAATCCGCTCCCTTTAGACCCTCTGTGAGATTCTTGCCTTCTGCAGCTGACAATGAAGGTTCAGTATCAGTCGTAACCAACTTTCCCGGTGCGTCCTTTAGGAAGGAAACATCACTTTGAACGTACTTGACCCCGGAATAACCAAGTCTCGGCGTAGCTTCGAATGGCACAGACAGTTTTTGAAGCCTCTGTTCAATCGTTGCCTTCACGTTTAAAACTTCCGGTAAATTCTTTCGAAGAAGAACTTCTTCACTAAATGTCAAGGTGTTGTCTATTTCCATTAGTTTGCCGTCTAAGCTGGTCATCTGGGTGTCAAAGGCATCTTGGAACGCTGCTTTCTGCTCGACTAACCTTTCGGTCACGCTTGCTTCGTGCTGGCGAATTAATAAAATACAGCGTTCAGCGACGCGCTTGACTTCTTTTGTCGCTTCTTCGATGCTACCGTTTACTTGCACTCTTCTTTTCTCCAGAGAGCCTTTGTAGCTCCTCAAACGAGAGCCGTTTTCCTCGACTTTGCGCATTTTGGTTTCAATTTCAGACTTGTTATTTTCAAGTCCTTGGTCAAGCGAGATTTTGTTGTGGTCTTGATGCTCCAATATGGCGCAGTCACGGCAAATGCACATTTGGCATATTTCGCAGTAAAACCTCATTTCATCCTCGTGTTTCTTGCAAAAGTTTGCCCTTCGAGCGTAATCTTGAACATCGCTTGACTCAAAGTTCCCGATTTCTTTAACATGATGGCCCCTAAAAACCTTTCCTTTCTTATGGGCACTCACGCAATCATCACACAAGAAGCTATTGCAATCAGAACAATAAAACTTCAAAGGCTTCTTTTCGTCGCAGATTCCACAGTGAGGCGAATCTTCTTGCCCTTGCCCACTGTAAGCCTCCACGATTTCCACAAGCTGCTTGCAGAACAAGTTGGATGGCAGGCTTTGAATATTGTTAGGACACTCGGTGATCTGACGACATGTCGGACAACTCAACTCTCCTTCACGCTGCTGCCGTAACCAAGCTTCCATACAGGTCTTGCAGAAAGTGTGAAGACATTTCAGTATTTTGGGTTCGTTGATCTCACTAAACTGCTCCTGACACACAGAACACTCCAAATGATTCTTAACATCATCAAAAAAGCTTTTACTCCGAGCCATAACTGCCAAAAGAAGACAGTAATAATGAATTGACGGAAGTTGAAGGAGTGGTTCCCAGGTTCTTTTCGGTATTACAAATGGCGGCAGGACCTCGTCGACAGGGCCTTTTACGATTTCAAACCACAGGTAGCCCAAGCGCAAGTGACGTTTAACTGCTGCGTAATAGCGAAATTATAAGGATTCGTATGGGGAAAATTCACTTCGAATTTGATCGTAAAATTAGGAACGATATTTGAATAAAACTGGCTCACCTGAACTGATTTGTGCGAATCGACC
>JAJGOT010001302.1:0-31639 GCA_022457155.1 Cladopsammia gracilis
CTGACAACATCGTTTACATTGTTGCTACGAACAGTGTGATACGAAAAGTATGATACCTTTTTGTAAAGTATGATGTACAATTAAACAATTAAACATCTTAAAGTCCAATTCGAGTTGGCTTCTTGACCATCACAAAGAAAAATTATTTTATATATATATATATATATATATATATATATATATATATATATATATATATATATATATATATACTAATTGTAAAGGTCAAGAAACCAACTTCATAAAGGTCTTTAGCTGTATTAGCTCTGTATTTGATTGACCTAACCGTTACCGTTATTGTCAAACTAGTGTACGCTCCTGAGGAAGGCCGCGACGGCCGAAACGTAGAGCAAATACAGCTAAAGACCTTTATGAAGTTGGTTTCTTGACCTTTACAATTAGTTTATTGCAACATTATTCAAGTCTCCACGATCGCTTCCAGTGATCCTTCATTTTAGGACTTTGTGGTTGGCATTGTTTGTTGACTTCTCTACAATTCAAGTACTATATTATATATATATATATATATATATATATATATATATATAGTACTTGTAGTAGTATATAGTACTTGTAGTAGTATATTAATAGATATATATATATATATATATATATATATATATATAACCGTAGAACTTGTGAGGGGTCTCGCAAACAATGCAAATCCTTAACCAACGTAAAATGCTTGCTGGAGGATCACTAAAGCGATCATGGACACTTGAAATAATCGTCAATACAACCGAAAATGTGAGGGTCAAGAGTCCAACTCCAATGTAGCTTTGCTGGTTTATTCGCTCGACGTTTCGACCATAACGGTCTTCATCAGGAGCATCTGAGGTATATACTAACTGTTACAACATTCGAAATTTAAAAAGCTTAACGGAAAGAACACACGTGACATGCTGACGTAATAATCAGATATGGAGCTATAAAGCTAAACTAAACTAAGCCAAACAATATATTACGTAAATTTAACTAGGCTATTAATAGTAGGCTTGAATTTAGAAATCCAATAGCTTTCTCTTGCTCTTCTAATGTCTTGATTAGGATTTCTAACTTTTTCAATGACGGTTAATTTTAAATGTTTAACCCCACAGTTTTTAAAGTGTCTGACAGTGGGAATGTTCTTATGACCTGCGTTTATGTCGCTGCGATGTTAGTTTGTACGGCGATGAACGCGGTTTTTTGTTTCCCCTATATACTGATCGTCGCATTTTGTGCATTGAATCAAGTAAATAACGTTGCTTGTTTGACAGGTGGTGTGTTGCGTAAGAGTGAAGGTTTCCCCTGTAGTTGTGCTTTTAACTGTTTCTGTGAATCTACCATATGTTTTGCAACATGCACATCTATTGTCTACTTTCCAAGGCCGAAATCCTGGATTAGTATGTTCGGCGGATGTATGTTGCTTGTGTTTATGTGGAGAGTGTATCCTAAGGTTTCTGTTGGTTTGAAAGAAGCGGCCACATATTGTGCATGAGGTTTCTGATGTGTTTGGCGTGTCACTGCTAATGGTGGAATGGCTTGCTTGTTCACTAGGGTCGCATGGTGGTAATCTTTTGTTCGTTAGCATCTCTGACAGGTTTCTTCAGATTCATTGATGATATATTTTTCATATGGACACATGGTGAGGAGAAGAAAGTCAAGAAATGGGATGCTTGTGGTTGATGAGGTTTGTTCAAATTTTATATGTGGATCAAAAGTGTTACATTGGTTAAGGAAATGTGTTAGTTTCTCCTCACCATGTGTCCATATGAAAAATATATCATCAATGAATCTGAAGAAACCTGTCAGAGATGCTAACGAACAAAAGATTACCACCATGCGACCCTAGTGAACAAGCAAGCCATTCCACCATTAGCAGTGACACGCCAAACACATCAGAAACCTCATGCACAATATGTGGCCGCTCCTTTCAAACCAACAGAAACCTTAGGATACACTCTTCACATAAACACAAGCAACATACATCCGCCGAACACACTAATCCAGGATTTTGGCCTTGGAAAGTAGACAATAGATGTGCATGTTGCAAAACATATGGTAGATTCACAGAAACAGTTAAAAGCACAACTACAGGGGAAACCTTCACTCTTACGCAACACACCACCTGTCAAACAAGCAACGTTATATACTTGATTCAATGCACAAACTGCGACGATCAGTATATAGGGGAAACAAAAAACCCCGTTCATCGTCGTACAAACTAACATCGCAGCGACATAAACGCAGGTCATAAGAACATTCCCACTGTCAGACACTTTAAAAACTGTGGGGTTAAACATTTAAAATTAACCGTCATTGAAAAAGTTAGAAATCCTAATCAAGACATTAGAAGAGCAAGAGAAAGCTATTGGATTTCTAAATTCAAGCCTACTATTAATAGCCTAGTTAAATTTACGTAATATATTGTTTGGCTTAGTTTAGTTTAGCTTTATAGCTCCATATCTGATTATTACGTCAGCATGTCACGTGTGTTCTTTCCGTTAAGCTTTTTAAATTTCGAATGTTGTAACAGTTAGTATATACCTCAGATGCTCCTGATGAAGACCGTTATGGTCGAAACGTCGAGCGAATAAACCAGCAAAGCTAAATTGGAGTTGGACTCTTGACCCTCACATTTTCGGTTTTATATATATATATATGTTTATGGAGGAAAGAAACAAATAAACTACGCTTTCATCCCGACAAGCCTGTTTCGTGGTTGCCCACTCATCAGGGGATTCAATAAGAATATTCCTACCGTCGCTTCTTATATACAAAATAATTTACATAATAACAATAACAAATCTATGCGGCGCGAAGTTTAACAGTTCAGCTGTTGCGTAGAAGGGCTTTGTTTCTATGGCGGCAAGAAGACACGAGTTCATTACGTTTGTTAAGTGTAGAAAGTTTCGGTTGGCAAATGATTAGAAATTTTTCCTTTAGGCAGAGGTTGCATCTTTTGCTTGAGCTGTTGTACGGTGAATGCGAAGACAGGATGCGCCATGAAATATAGTGTTCGATGTTGTTGTCTTTGAGAGTCCAGATGTACTTGCTTAGTTCAGTTGAGTTTCTGTGTTTAGAGTGGCGGAATGATGCGGTGTGGTTTCGGTATCTTGTTTTGAAGTCGTTTTCCGTGAGTCCGATGTATGTTTCTATTGTGTTGTTGTCGTTGCGCGTGACTGTAGCTTGGTAGATGACTGATGATTGTAGGCAGTTTCCGTCGAGTGGGCATGTGTTCTTTTGTCGGCAGTTGCATGTCTTCTTGTCTTGAATGGTATTAGAGTTAGCTGTGGCGGCGTCGTTGGCTTGCGTGGATGACTTTAGAATCTGCATATTATGGTTATGAATTATCTGTTTGGCGTTATTCATGCAGCTGTAACTTATTTTTATGGTGTTGCGGTTGAAGATTTTTCGGAGCTTGTGATCTTTAGGGAAGTGCTTGTCTATTAGGGCGAGGAACTTGTATCCGATGTTGGTGCTGGTGTTTTTGCTAAATGGAGGGTTATACCAGATGATGTTGTTGCGTTGTCTGTTTTTCCGTCTGTTTGTTGTTGGAGGTTCATACTGTAGCGTGTATTGGTAGCCGCTTTCGTCGAGTGCTTTCTGGTATGGAGGGACGGCTTTGTCAAAGGATGCTTTGTCGGAAGATAGGGATGAAAGGCGTTTGTTGATGCCGGCGGAATGTTCTTTGCAGTGATGGGAGGGTGATTTCTTTCGCGGTGGACGTATTGAAGTTTAGTGTTCGGTTTAGTGAAGGGCTGATAGGTGCTTTGGTTTAGATTAAATGTGACGTCTAGGAAGTTAATGATTTGTTTGTTAGCTTCTATGGTAATGCGTAGTCCGTTATTATTAAAGATGCGGCATATTTCTTTCTTGGTGTTCTCTGTGTCTCTGGGTGAAGCGTTAGTAATGGCTAGTCCGTCGTCTCGGTAAAGTCCTACGTTAATATTTAGGTGCTGGAGTTGAGATAGGAGGAAGCTTCCCACGAGTTCGCATGTTTCGGCGCCGTCGAAGCTTCCCATGGTGACGTTGAATGTCGTGTTGCCTTTCTTTTGCCAGGGTTGGTTCTTGTGGATTAGGATGGAGCTTTTAGCGTGGATTATGATGTTTCTTTCGTCGGCGGTGATGTTATCGTAGTTAGAGGCGAAGTCGAGTGCTTTGTTAAGGAGGTCTTGGCTGATGGAGGGGTAGAACTCTTCAATGTCGAAGCAGATGAAGCTGGAGCGTTGTTGGTTTTGAACAGATTTGAACCAGTTAATTACGGATGCGGTGTTTTTCCATTGGTTGAAGTTGCATGTTTTTGTGATGTTGCTGTTAATACGGTCGAGGATGTCTTTGCTGACTTTGCCTATCTCGGATTTCGTGGGGTTGATTAGTCTGCAGGTCGGTTTGTTTGCGAAGTTTGGCTTGTGGTCTTTAAGTGTTATGAATGCGTCTTTGTTAGCTGTAGCGTCCACTCTGTCGTCGATTCCTAGTTTTGTCGCGATGTCTTTGTTTTGTTTATGGATGGCTTGTGTGGTCTCAGGTTGCGCTTTCTTGTAAGACTTCGTGATGTTCTTTTCTAGTAGGTCGTTGTACTTGGAGGGCTCTAGTTTGTAAAAGTTCGTAGTTTTGTCGGCGGCGATTAGTAGCTTGGGCTCAGTTTTGATGGAGTCGGTGTCTTCTTTTAGCTTGTTAAGGAAGGGGTTGTTAACTTGCTTGAATTTAACGGACTGGATCATCTTTAGCATGTCGTCTTCGAAATCTTTAAGCTCTTCAATGGGAGGTGGGTTCTTGGTAGATTTGAAGCCGTAGGTTTCTTTTGAGCACGGAGTTGTGTCGGGGTTGAGAAAGAAGTGGGCTTTCCAGCGCATTCTACGGAGAAACTGTTCGGTCTTTTCGATGAGTCGTTGTAGGTAGTCGTTCCGTGATGGTAGAGGAATATTCTTCGTCGAGTAACTGAGGTTGAATTTTTCCATTGCGAATTATCTTACAGTGCTCGACAAGCCTAAACTTGGAGCGGGTATAAAGTGTAGAACTGGATATTCGTAAAACAGTGCTCAATACATTAATGTAGAGCGAAATATATGTTTATGGAGGAAAGAAACAAATAAACAACGCTTTCATCCCGACAAGCCTGTTTCGTGGTTGCCCACTCATCAGGGGATTCAATAAGAATATTCCTTACCGTCGCTTCTTATATACAAAATAATTTACATAATAACAATAACAAATCTATGCGGCGCGAAGTTCAACAGTTCAGCTGTTGCGTAGAAGGGCTTTGTTTCTATGGCGGCAAGAAGACACGAGTTCATTACGTTTGTTAAGTGTAGAAAGTTTCGGTTGGCAAATGATTAGGAATTTTTCCTTTAGGCAGAGGTTGCATCTTTTGCTTGAGCTGTTGTACGGTGAATGCGAAGACAGGATGCGCCATGAAATATAGTGTTCGATGTTGTTGTCTTTGAGAGTCCAGATGTACTTGCTTAGTTCAGTTGAGTTTCTGTGTTTAGAGTGGCGGAATGATGCGGTGTGGTTTCGGTATCTTGTTTTGAAGTCGTTTTCCGTGAGTCCGATGTATGTTTCTGTTGTGTTGTTGTCGTTGCGCGTGACTGTAGCTTGGTAGATGACTGATGATTGTAGGCAGTTTCCGTCGAGTGGGCATGTGTTCTTTTGTCGGCAGTTGCATGTCTTCTTGTCTTGAGTGGTATTAGAGTTAGCTGTGGCGGCGTCGTTGGCTTGCGTGGATGACTTTAGAATCTGCTTATTATGGTTATCAATTATCTGTTTGGCGTTATTCATGCAGCTGTAACTTATTTTTATGGTGTTGCGGTTGAAAATTTTTCGGAACTTGTGATCTTTAGGGAAGTGCTTGTCTAGTAGGGCGAGGAACTTGTATCCGATGTTGGTGCTGGTGCTTTTGCTAAATGGAGGGTTATACCAGATGATGTTGTTGCGTTGTCTGTTTTTCCGTCTGTTTGTTGTTGGAGGTTCATACTGTAGCGTGTATTGGTAGCCGCTTTCGTCGAGTGCTTTCTGGTATGGAGGGACGGCTTGGTCAAAGGATGCTTTGTCGGAAGATAGGGATGAAAGGCGTTTGTTGATGCCGGCGGGAATGTTCTTTAATTGCAGTGATGGGCGGGTGATTGCTCTCGCGGTGGACGTATTGAAGTTTAGTGTTCGGTTTAGTGAAGGGCTGATAGGTGCTTTGGTTTAGATTAAATGTGACGTCTAGGAAGTTAATGATTTGTTTGTTAGCTTCTATGGTGATGCGTAGTCTGTTATTATTAAAGATGCGGCATATTTCTTTCTTGGTGTTCTCTGTGTCTCTGGGTGAAGCGTTAGTAATGGCTAGTCCGTCTTCTCGGTAAAGTCCTACGTTAATATTTAGGTGCTGGAGTTGAGATAGGAGGAAGCTTCCCACGAGTTCCCATGTTTCGGCGCCGTCGAAGCTTCCCATGGTGACGTCGAATGTCGTGTTGCCTTTCTTTTGCCAGGACTACGCACGGACTACGCATCACCATAGAAGCTAACAAACAAATCATTAACTTCCTAGACGTCACATTTAACCTCAACCAAAGCACATATCAGCCCTTCACTAAACCAAACACTAAACTTCAATACGTCCACCGCGAGAGCAATCACCCGCCCATCACTGCAAAGAACATTCCCGCCGCCGTCAACAAACGCCTTTCATCCCTATCTTCCGACAAAGCATCGTTTGACCAAGCCGTCCCTCCATACCAGAAAGCACTCGACGAAAACGGCTACCAATACACGCTACAGTATGAACCTCCAACAACAAACAGACGGAAAAACAGACAACGCAACAACATCATCTGGTATAACCCTCCATTTAGCAAAAACACCAGCATCAACATCGGATACAAGTTCCTCGCCCTACTAGACAAGCACTTCCCTAAAGATCACAAGTTCCGAAAAATCTTCAACCGCAACACCATAAAAATAAGTTACAGCTGCATGAATAACGCCAAACAGATAATTGATAGCGGAGCACTTGCCAGGCCGAAGGCCTGGCTGCGCAGCTCCATACTCATAGAACCTGTGCCGTGATTCTTCATGGTCATGGCTAGCGGAATGTTTCGCGGGCGCGTGTCCGTCCGTCCGCCCGTGGCCGTGTTGGAACAACATCCGGGATCTTGAAAGCAAGGCTTTTTTTTCGCGCGGCCACACAGCCGTGAGCTCGGTAAACACTTTAGTTGTTTTGTTGTGTCTAGCGGAGAATTAAAGTCGTTATTTTCCTGCATTTTTTCGCGGTTTGCTACTCAAGACAGGGATACTAATTAAGGTATACTCAGAAGCCGCTTTAGTGGAAAAAGACGAGCTTTCAGGGATAAAATATTGCTTCGAGGAACTTCATGTATTACGTTTTTATCAATGCGGGAGATGTTTGTTTGCTACGGATTTCAGAACCAGAAGCGGAGATTTAAATTTCCAAGCAAGCGAGGGACTTAAAGGTAAAACAGATTACAGTTTTCGATGAGAATTTATGTTGATATCAATCTGTGAGTGACTTTTTATTAGTGTTATTGTTAGTTTTGGAGAATTGATTTTAAAACGTGCTTAAATTCAGTTGTATCGATCTCTTGAATTTCATCGAAGGAAGCTTGAACTCGATGAGCTATAATTAAATGGTACGCGTTTTGCTTTTAAACGTAAACTAATGGAGATTTGAATAAATTTTTTCGAAAGAAGATTGTGTTGTCCATTTTTATGTGTTTGTTCATTCATTAGATAGATTGAAAAGCGTTTTTATGTAAACAAAACAAGACTTTGATTTTATAGTACAGTTCTATCTTCACTCGAATCGCCTTATGCAAATATGTTTGTGTATTTTTGCAATTTTTGATTTTCAAATCAGTTTCTCGGGCAATTTTTGACAAAAATAAACTGTATTTTATTCGGAAACTAGTGGTACTAGTTATTCTAGACAGAGAAAAGTTGTTTTGTGAACTTTTGTACGGTCTGTAAAAATGTACTGTGCAGACGGTCGCGTAATACTGTTTTTGAGAATTGCTAAAATTGAAAATAGCCCGTTCGTCAATCTTAATTCTTGTGCTTCCAGCCTTTCACCTTAGTTAAGTTTCACCTTAGTTAAGCTTGTTCAAAGTGCGACGCTGTTAGGCTTGGGCTATCTATATATATTAACCATAATAAGCAGATTCTAAAGTCATCCACGCAAGCCAACGACGCCGCCACAGCTAACTCTAATACCACTCAAGACAAGAAGACATGCAACTGCCGACAAAAGAACACATGCCCACTCGACGGAAACTGCCTACAATCATTGGTCATCTACCAAGCTACAGTCACGCGCAACGACAACAATACAACAGAAACATACATCGGACTCACGGAAAACGACTTCAAAACAAGATACCGAAACCACACCGCATCATTCCGCCACTCTAAACACAGAAACTCAACTGAACTAAGCAAGTACATCTGGACTCTCAAAGACAACAACATCGAACACTATATTTCATGGCGCATCCTGTCTTCGCATTCACCGTACAACAGCTCAAGCAAAAGATGCAACCTCTGCCTAAAGGAAAAATTTCTAATCATTTGCCAACCGAAACTTTCTACACTTAACAAACGTAATGAACTCGTGTCTTCTTGCCGCCATAGAAACAAAGCCCTTCTACGCAACAGCTGAACTGTTAAACTTCGCGCCGCATAGATTTGTTATTGTTATTATGTAAATTATTTTGTATATAAGAAGCGATGGTAAAGAATATTCTTATTGAATCCCCTGATGAGTGGGCAACCACGAAACAGGCTTGTCGGGATGAAAGCGTTGTTTATTTGTTTCTTTCCTCCATAAACATATATATATATATATATATATATATATATATATATATATATATATATATATATATATAATTCTTGTTGCTTGAGTAAAATGGATATCGTAGAGCGCTCAACTATAGAGAAGCATTGACTATAACTTCATTTCCGGCTACAGGAGTAATCATCGTTTCATCGTTTTATTGCGACAGTTCTGTTTCGTAAGGTCCAAAATTAAAAGGACCACACTCGCCACACTCATCAGGCAACTTGAACGAATGACCGGTAAAAATTGAATGCTGACAGTAAAATATGAAAATTCAAATGGTTGCTAGGTGGCAAATGCGTGTCGTTTGACAAAATAAGATGTAAAAGCGTATCCGGTTTCGCTATTTACGAACCGTCTACTGCGTCAATAAAATTATGGTACATCACTGACTAAATTCTTGTAATTGAGCGATTAAGGTTACAGTGTACCTTTGGGGGTGTCTCCATTATAACAGCTCTAGCGTCTTAAGATTACACTTAATATACCTAAACCCAGATATCAAATTAAAGCTTATAGAGCTGGCTATCTAAATATGGAAACTATTTGGTAATAGAATGAATTGTCGAACTTTGTAGTACGTCTAAAGTCGAACGTCCGAATCAGCTATAAAACGCTATAACTCAAAGGGATTTTTGTATTTTGCTAATTTGATTTGTTCTCGGGTTTCCGGACACGAAGCGCTAAAAAGAAGTGTCCGCGATTTCCCATATTCAATAGACCTTTTTACCGATACGGCGGCCATATTGAATAAATTAGATTTAAAGAGTATTATGGGATTCCCAGGGGGCAAAACAAATCTCGCGTGACAGACGTGTCGCACAAGTTGTTTTTATCTGAGAGCGTTTTGTAGTTTTATTTGCTTGGTCATGGCCGACCTGTCAGATGAAAACAAAAAGGAGTTCAGTATTGAGGAGCTTGACGCATGGAACGTCGAGAAACTGCGAAAATATTTGAAAAAATCGGGGTATTTTTATCACCAGTGATTCTCGTAAACGCGACTTGGTTTCGAAAGTTTACCATGCTTGTCGTCTAGATTTGCCACTTTGTAGCACTAAAGAACAAGACGATGCCCAAATCGAAGCTAGACGAAAGGAAAAGATCTTTATTGACGGAATCTCGCTTCCTCTCCCGGAAGAATTGAGAAACTGGGTGAGCGGAAGCTATAATTTTCCCGATACGATGATGAACGACATTGAACTTTACCTGTCAAAATGTAATGACAGGAAATCTGCGAAAGATACTGTAATTAGACAATCTTGCATTTGTTTAAAAAGTTTTTGATTCCGTTTGATTCAAGAGTTCTTTTTTTCCGTTTCTCTCTTTTTCTAATCGAGATTCTGTTAATTTTCATTAAAAAGTTTTGCTTAAATTATTTTTTCATTTGATTCTAGTTTTGTACTAGCTTGTTGTCAATATAAATTTTAATACACGCAATTTCGATCGCGATCGGATTTTACGAGATAATTTGGACTTTCACTACGTTGCTCGGTTTGAATGCTTTTATTTCGCAGTTGTTACCTTCTTTTATCTAAATTCTCCAAGTTTTCATTCAAGAAAATATGATTTTTCAATTAGAATATAGCTCAGTTTAAGCTTTCGCACTGCTATGAATGAAAACTTGTATGGTCTTTCACCTCATATTTCTCGGGAAAACAGCGATCATTATTACATCCAAGCACGGCACAACAATCCTTTTTTCCCATTACAATCTTATTCTAGGAAAACTTTAAGAAAAATTACCTCAAAAAGAGCGCGTAAACACTGTGCGTGTGTATGTAAGATCGATGCTCATGCCCCCTGGGAATCCCATAATACTCTTTAAATCTAATTTATTCAATATGGCCGCCGTATCGGTAAAAAGGTCTATTGCAGGGAACAGTTACAGAATATTTTCGAAAAAGGGAGAAAGCAATTGGAATGATCGCACGGAAATGGTTCTTGACGAAAAAGTTTTCGGAATTAAGAAATTTGCCGATATGTTTTTGTTGGTTATATGTTAGCCTAGCTTCTGCCCAAATTTGAGGAAAATCGAACAAATTCCCTTTGAGTTTGTAGCTCTTTAAAGTGTCCCCAACAAGCGAAAAATTAACTTTGAGAAAACAGCGCTTAAAAAAACATGTCGCTTCATAAACAAACTCCGCCCACAAAAGTTATACCGTCATTTCTCCTTTAATTTGCACTATTTTTCGATAATTTTTTTTGGATGAAAGCTCATTCTGTAAACTTTATTTTGATGCCCCAAAAAAATTTCAATAAATTTTCGATCTGAAGGTACACTGTAACCTTAAATTGTGCGATTTTCAAAAATGGATGTAATAAAGTGGTAATTGAATCGAGCGGAGCGCCATTCCGGTCCGAAATCCGCGATCTCACGCTGCGCGCTCGTTGGACCCCGAAACCTCGCGTGCAACCCCATACCAAACCGCACTCGGCTCAATTACCATTAAATTACGTTATTCTGCTAAAGTTCTAAAGTACGCATCGTTTTCTGTGGGGGCATGAACTTGCTAATTCGTTTCGCCTGTTTAGGGTACAAAGCTCCTTTCTACAAATGATAATAAATTTTTCATAAGGGCAGAGATTACATTTCTTGGTGATGTTGCCATAACGTTTACATTTTTTGAGTACTTTCCATTTTATTTGAAAAGGTTGTTTAGCGTCTTTCAGAGTCCATACGTGTTTAGATAGTTCAGTTTTGTTTCTTTTGCTGGTGTGTCGAAAGGATGTCTGGTGGTTTCTGTAGCGTTCCTCAAAGTTTGTTGCTAGTCCGACGTAAGTTTCATTTGTTGTCTCTGTTATTACTGTGGCTTGATAGGTCACGTTTGTTTGAAGACATTTTCCTTCGAGTGGACATTCTGGGTTTTTTTTCTGCAATTGCAAGTGTCAGGTTGCTGCGTTGGCGTAGTTGTTTTTGAAAGGACGTGTTTGTTGTGTGACGAGATGGATTTCATGTTTGGCATGCATGAATAGCTCAGCTTAGTTGTGTCTGTTGAAGATTTTGTGGAGTTGGTGATTTTAACCTTGGTAGAAAGTTCTTGTACATTGTTCTTGTACATCGTCGACATATGCTTCCCACAAAATCACGGTTTGGTATGGGGTTGCACGCCGTTACGGGGTCGAACGAGCGCGCAGCGTGAGATTTCGGACCGGGATGGCGCTCCGCTCTATTTTGAAAATCGCACAATTTAATCGCCCAAATGCAGGATTTTAGTCAGTGAGGTACCATAATTTTATGGAAACAATAGCCGGTTTGTGAAAAGCGAAACCGGATACGCTTTTACATCTTATTTTGTCGATACGCATTTGCTACCTAGCAACCATTTGAATTTTTATATTTTACTGCCAGCATTCAAATTTTACCGGTCATTCGTTCAAGTTGCCTGATGAGTGTGGTCCTTTTAATTTTGGACCATACGAAACAGAACCATCTCAATAAAACGAAGATTATTTTTCTAGAGACTAGCGTCTCTAGAAAAATATCAAAATCTATAGGCATTATTTTTAAGTCAAGTTTTTGCCTTCCCAAAAATTCCTTACACTGTTTGTACTATAGTCTAATTTATCCTTACTTAATATATTGTGCTTCAGTGTGGGGATCGACATATCAGAGTAACTTAAACCGCGTTATTATTCTGCAAAAGAAGATAATAAGAATAATTTCTAAAGTTTCTTTCGATTCTCACACTGATGCTCTTTTCAAAGAACAGGAAATTTTGAAATTTTCTGACATTTATTTATATCAGATAGGTAAATTTATGTATTTATTTAAAAGAGGTTTACTTCCTAATTATTTTCGTAATATGTTTACTCTTGCAAGCCAGTTACATTCTCATTATACTAGAAATTGCAACCTTTTTTACATACCTCCCTGTAGAACTAATATTCGAAACTTCTCAATTCGGTTTCAAGGACCTAAGTTTTTCAACTCGTTAAGTAATGAAATTCAAAACAGTGAAAGCATCCGTTTGTTTTGCAAAAGACTTAAAAAATTCCTTCTTTCTTAGTTCTTAGTCAAAAATACTCTTTGTTGAGCTACATACTTCTTCTTTGCTTTTCTTTTCTTTTCTTTTTTTTTTTTAAAAAAATACATTTTGTATTTCATGCTGTCCTCATAATTCATATGATTATTCTATATTGTCAGGAAGCCTATAGTGCATAAGCCCCCGGCTTCTATATAGGCTTCCTTGTCACTACCACATTAAACATTTTGTAGTCTATCGTCTTTTAAGTTATTATAAATTTCTAGTGTGTTGTATGATTATTATTATTGTTATTATTATTATTATTATTATTATTATTATATATACATATATATTTTTTTGTAATGTGGTAAATGGCAAAATAAATAAAATGGAAAATGGAAAATGGAAAATTATTCCAATATATATATATATATATAGAATGAGTTGTAATTATCAAGCTTCCAACTCCATGTCTTGACTTGATTTTGCTTTATTGGCCCTACGTTTCGGCCATCACGGCCTTCTTCAGGGGAGTTACAAGTGTATTAAGGCTTGCGTAAACCGTTGGCTATTCAAAACTATAACGTGACATGTATGGCGTCTATGATTGGTAGATAAACTAACAAAGTTATGCGCGCGCTAGAAAGTGCGCGCACTAATGTGGGTCAAATAAGCGTGCACTGAAACGCGCGCGTCTTAATGTGGCGTAGTAGGAGAAAAATATAGTAGCGTAAATATAGATAGATTACCAATCATAGTAACTATGAAATGTATACCTAATATAAAAAGTATAAGTGTATCATAATGCGGCACCTAAATGCATTATGGCTCCGAGAGAAGGAAAGGATAATAAGTGAGTTCAGTCAAAAATAATAAGCTTGTGTAGACAGCAAATGAATTCAATGAAATGAAGGTGTAAATGAAATAAAATGAAATGAAATGAAACTAGAAACTAGATCAAGTTATTGATTACTGGTTTCAGTCTGTTAATCCAGTAACTTTCTCTCGTTCTTCTTGTGTCTAGATTCTTGTTTCGTACTTTTTCGATGACTGATAACTTCATGTGCTGGCGTCCACATTTTTTGAAATGTCTTACTGTAGGGATGTTCTTATTCCCGATGGTAATGTCTGATCTGTGTTGGTTTGCTCTCATGTGTATGCTGTTTTTTGTCTCTCCAATGTACTGATCTTTACACTTGGCACAAGTGATCAGGTAGATAACATTCTCAGTTTGGCAGTTACTGCGTTGTTTCAAGATAACTGTTTCACGGGTGGTTGTACTTGTTACTGAACTGGAGAACGAGCCATATGATAGGCAACAGGCACAACGTGGATCAGACATGCACGGCCAAAATCCCGGCTTGGTATTAGGCGTGGGTCTGTGCTGTTTGTGCATGTGTGTAACGTGTATTTTGAGGCCTTTGTTGCAGTTGAATGAGCGGCTACAGATGATACATTTAGTTGCATCGCTGTCCGGTGTATATACAGAGGTGGGTGTGTGGGTGTTTGGATTGTCCGGTTTTAGGCGCCTACTGGTGAGTAGCTGTGACAAGTTACGACCTTTTCTGTAAGCGACGAGTGGTGGTTTAGAAAAGATATCTTTACATCTTGGTGAGGTGCAGAGCAGTTGATGGTGGTCTTTGATAACTTTCTTGATGTTAGGAAGTGCAGGGTTGTATGTTACTACAAATGGAACTCTATCATTATCGGTGCTGTTATTATCAGTTTTTAGCACTTCTTGTCGTGATCTTTGCCTTGCTCGATTAATAGACTCTTTAATTAATTTACTCTTGTATCCGCGCTCTAATAGGATTCGATGCAGATCCTTGGCTCTGTTCTCAAAAAAGCTGTTTTTAGAGCAGATCCGTCGAAGCCGGAGGGCTAGACTAAATGGTATCGCAGTTTTTGTGTGGCGTGGGTGACAGCTAGTCCAGTTGAGGTACTGATGCGTGTCGGTAGGTTTGGTATAGAGGTCAGTAATAATCAAGCCGTCTTCAAGAATAACTTGTACATCAAGGAATGGCACTGTAGTGGGTGAGATTGTCTGTTCGAATTTGATGTGTGGGTCAAAGGAGTTGCATAGTTCAAAGAATTGATTTAGTTTGTCCTTGCCATGTGTCCACAAAAAGAAGATATCGTCGATGTATCTGAAAAATATTAATGGTTTGAAGGCCGTTTGCTCCAGACATGTAGCTTCTAAATGCCCCATGAATAAGTTGGCATAAGTGGGTGCCATCTTCGTACCCATTGCAGTTCCTGTTTTTTGGATGTAATGATTCCCTTGGAAATTCAAGTTGTTACAAGTTAAGACAAGCTTGATGAAGGATAGGACAGTTTCAATTTTATTTTCAGAGAAATTGTTGAGACGCATGAAATGTTTGCAGGCTCTCATGCCACCCTCATGGGGGATATTTGTGTATAAAGATTTGACGTCCCATGTGACTAGCAGGGTTCCAGTTGGTAAAGTCTGCTTCTCATTTAGGTCATTTAGTTTCCTTAGGAAATCGTTATTTTTCAGTTTTACCAATCTGTAATACAATTAACTCTGCGACGACTAATATCTCCGAGTGGGTAGACTATCAACTCCGGCCCCTTGTAGAGAGGTTACCATCTTACGTCAAAGACGACAACGATTTCCTAAGGAAACTAAATGACCTAAATGAGAAGCAGACTTTACCAACTGGAACCCTGCTAGTCACATGGGACGTCAAATCTTTATACACAAATATCCCCCATGAGGGTGGCATGAGAGCCTGCAAACATTTCATGCGTCTCAACAATTTCTCTGAAAATAAAATTGAAACTGTCCTATCCTTCATCAAGCTTGTCTTAACTTGTAACAACTTGAATTTCCAAGGGAATCATTACATCCAAAAAACAGGAACTGCAATGGGTACGAAGATGGCACCCACTTATGCCAACTTATTCATGGGGCATTTAGAAGCTACATGTCTGGAGCAAACGGCCTTCAAACCATTAATATTTTTCAGATACATCGACGATATCTTCTTTTTGTGGACACATGGCAAGGACAAACTAAATCAATTCTTTGAACTATGCAACTCCTTTGACCCACACATCAAATTCGAACAGACAATCTCACCCACTACAGTGCCATTCCTTGATGTACAAGTTATTCTTGAAGACGGCTTGATTATTACTGACCTCTATACCAAACCTACCGACACGCATCAGTACCTCAACTGGACTAGCTGTCACCCACGCCACACAAAAACTGCGATACCATTTAGTCTAGCCCTCCGGCTTCGACGGATCTGCTCTAAAAACAGCTTTTTTGAGAACAGAGCCAAGGATCTGCATCGAATCCTATTAGAGCGCGGATACAAGAGTAAATTAATTAAAGAGTCTATTAATCGAGCAAGGCAAAGATCACGACAAGAAGTGCTAAAAACTGAAAAGCAACTAAATGTATCATCTGTAGCCGCTCATTCAACTGCAACAAAGGCCTCAAAATACACGTTACACACATGCACAAACAGCACAGACCTACGCCTAATACCAAGCCGGGATTTTGGCCGTGCATGTCTGATCCACGTTGTGCCTGTTGCCTATCATATGGCTCGTTCTCCAGTTCAGTAACAAGTACAACCACCCGTGAAACAGTTATCTTGAAACAACGCAGTAACTGCCAAACTGAGAATGTTATCTACCTGATCACTTGTGCCAAGTGTAAAGATCAGTACATTGGAGAGACAAAAAACAGCATACACATGAGAGCAAACCAACACAGATCAGACATTACCATCGGGAATAAGAACATCCCTACAGTAAGACATTTCAAAAAATGTGGACGCCAGCACATGAAGTTATCAGTCATCGAAAAAGTACGAAACAAGAATCTAGACACAAGAAGAACGAGAGAAAGTTACTGGATTAACAGACTGAAACCAGTAATCAATAACTTGATCTAGTTTCTAGTTTCATTTCATTTCATTTTATTTCATTTACACCTTCATTTCATTGAATTCATTTGCTGTCTACACAAGCTTATTATTTTTGACTGAACTCACTTATTATCCTTTCCTTCTCTCGGAGCCATAATGCATTTAGGTGCCGCATTATGATACACTTATACTTTTTATATTAGGTATACATTTCATAGTTACTATGATTGGTAATCTATCTATATTTTACGCTACTATATTTTTCTCCTACTACGCCACATTAAGACGCGCGCGTTTCAGTGCACGCTTATTTGACCCACATTAGTGCGCGCACTTTCTAGCGCGCGCATAACTTTGTTAGTTTATCTACCAATCATAGACGCCATACATGTCACGTTATAGTTTTGAATAGCCAACGGTTTACGCAAGCCTTAATACACTTGTAACTCCCCTGAAGAAGGCCGTGATGGCCGAAACGTAGGGCCAATAAAGCAAAATCAAGTCAAGACATGGAGTTGGAAGCTTGATAATTACAACTCATTCTACATTAACCTTTTCAAGCTACAAGATCGCACTTTACTAGAGTGATCCTCTGTCTTCGACAAGGCATACAGCATTGTTTGAGAGACCTGTCACAACACTATATATATATATATATATATATATATATATATGTAATATATATAAAAAATATACACCTAATATCCCGTTTCCGGGTTGCTCTTACCCTCCTTTTCAAACCGAGGCCAAGTGCAAAACCATTCATATGGATATGATTTTTATTTGCATGTGAAAGAAAACTCATATCCATATGAATGGTTTTGCACCTAGTATCGGTTTGAAAAGGAGGCTAAGAACAACTCGCAAATGGGCTATTGCAATAACGTTGTCATAGCAAAATGAAAAATGAAAAAACCCAAATGGGAATAAATTAGCTTAATCATCACAGCGACACGCGGTTTCACGTTTCAACTTTTACCTGGGTAAATTCAAAATAACAATAGACGCGGCACGATTAACCGTGCAGCGACTATTGTTGATTTAAATTAAGCGTGCAGCGGCTATTGTTATTTGGAATTTGCCAAGGTAAAAGTTGAAATTATATGGTAACCGTCCATGTTGGAAATATGTTGCTTCCCGGTTGATGTCATTCTCTGAGAATAAAACCCCATTTACACGCGTTAAAAATTAGGCACGGCACCCTAAATATTCGGCACGGTACAAATGATTTTTGGGCACGGCACTCCCAATTATCTTCGTGTGAACGTGTCGGACCCAAACACAATGTGGCACTGGTGCCAAAAATTTTAGGGGTGCCGAGACTACCTCTAGGAGGTAGTCTCGGCACGGGTAAAGAAGGCACCGTGCCAAAAAATGTGTTCATGTAAACGTTAACTGTGCCGTGCCTAATAATTTTGAACGAATTCTAAGCCATCACACATGCGTAGCAACCATTGTAATTTCAAAATGGCGGACGATACACACACTTGATACAGACGATACGTGTAGGAAATCGTATGAACTACTTGTGCATTCCGTGATTTGTGGGAACGAGTGATGTTTTGAAATTTTGAAATGAAACGCTTCAATGGTTTCCAAAATGCTCACAAGTTTTATTTTTAACCAATAAAAACAATCTTATGACAGGTAAACCATGCCCGAAATGTAAAATTTGATCACATCATTTAAAGAAATATTTAAGGTTGAACTTCCAAGCTTTTAAAGCAAGCACAACAGGTTCGCAGCTTTCTTGTTGCACTTTACAACCTAGATTTGCACTCTGTAATCTAATTATGCATTCGTCATTGGCCAGTCAGGAACTGTATATTTTGCTGAGTATATTATAAGAAACGATACGGTACATACGATACATTCCTTTCAGATGTCTTTCGTAACGTTGATGTCCTTCTTGTTGTTCTAGGTGTCGATTTCTAATCAATAACTGTTAAATAGTGACGATAATATCATTTTCCCGCCGTTTTACCGTTGAAATACAGGCATATATTAGGGATGCTAATACAGAAGTAGGTACCGTGCTCATTTGAGAGAAATTCCACTATTTTGTTAGTGTAAACTGGGAGTGCCGTACTTAAATAGTTTGGGCACGGTACCGAAATTTGGGGGTGCCGTGCCGATTTTTTGCGCGTGTAAATGGGGCTAAAAATGTTACATGTGCACAGTTGCACCACGAAAAAGGAAAAGTGCAAAAACCTGTTCTCAAGCATAGTTCTTGTGCATGCTTTGAGAATAATTAAAATCCGGCGAGAAGGTACTTTGTATGTCTAATGAATTCTTATTGAACTTTTTTCATTTTTCGTTTTTACATTTTTCATTTTTCTATGACTACGTTATTGCAATTAGGTGTATAAATATAAGTCTAATAAACAGAAGAAGAAGCGAACTTTTTTCGTAGAGGTCTTTAATGCAGTGAACGTTTCCCCCGTTTGGGCTTCCTAAACACTTAAAAATTAAAAATACATAGAATAAAAATTTACATGGAGTAAAATGGTCTTAAATATGTTACAAAATGATGGAAAACAATATCAACAAAGGAAAATGTACAATATCACATTAAATTACAAACGAATTACGTAAGAATAAAATCCCAGCTATAGAAATGGGGGTACTTGTAGCTGAAGGTACAAGGAGATCATAGCTCAACAAAAGATGTCTAGAACCGGGTGGAGTGAGTTACCAGGCTGAAATAAATATGATGTTTATGTTGAATGAGAAAAATGACACTTGCGGACTGAATTGCCCAACAAAGTCCAAAAGAAAAGAAAATTACAGAAAATAGAGAAATCAGTTGTTAGTATATTACGATAATATGGCTTAAGTTGGTTCAAATAAAAATGTTCGGTGTACTCAATAACAGAAAAAAGACACTTACAGCCTGATTTGTCCACAAAAGATGAAAAATAAGGAAAAATTACAAGATCAGTTTTGGCCTGCATTGTCTATAGTAGTATAGGGGAATGTATGTTCTGGCCCACCTCAAATAAGCATTTATTCGCCCCAACGGAACCTTCCTGGAATACTTGCCCTCCCTCTCCCAGAGCTAAATCGGCCGCCTCGTTTCGGCGGCCTCGTTTACATAGTGAGTTACGTCATAGGAGGATTTCCCGATGAAACGAGTCATGCGATAAACATGTGATACTGCTGTGCGCTCGGATCACCCACCATACTTGGCGTGGTTATTACCAATTGAACATTATATATACCTATTATATATACGCTATGAATGCCGCACTACGGTTAATTGAGAAATTAGGCCTTTGAAGGTTGGCTTCACAGCTACAAGATGATCGTTCCTCAAAAGATCATCCCAGCCTCAAAAGACCTCAGATTGTTCTACCAAGAGAACCACAGGCTTCCCAAGCTACATACGTGAAGTATGCGACAGCTTGTGTATACAGAGAAATGTATGGGAAAATCACGGATTCTCTAAAATTGGGTAAATAACTATCTAATTTGAAATAAAGTTTACCTACCTCAAATGTGTCGTTTACTTGTGTCTTGTACCGAATTTGAAGCCTTTCCGACGCCATTTAGCGAAGTTATTCGAAGTCGTTGTCTCCCCTTCTAAAAAGAAGGAAAGGCAGACCACTGCATCGATCGCTGGCCAGAGGTCACTCCACAAATCGCTCGCTCCTCAAAAGGAAAAGTCCCGAATCGCAATAAAAGCAACAGTCCCATAGAGCCCAATAAATTTCACTCCACATACGTGCGCTTCGGCGGTCGAAAGACTCGTAAAGAACGAGATATTTTGCTTTAAATTCGCCTATTCGGCTTTCCAGATATGCTTGTGACCGACCTGGCGACAACGGTCGTTACTCAACGACACATATCTGGTTTCATCCTCAACTCTGATTGGTCCATTTGAACCAAGTCACGCGCTGACAACACGATGAATCACAGCAATGTTTACATGTTCAAATTTGTATTGAGTAGTTTTCCCTGAGCTTAACAGTTTAAATTCACTGAACTCCATCGTTGTGTTGGCTCAATACGTTTTCTTAAATATGTCTTCGGCTTTGCGAGAGAAGAACGATCGTGACTTGCCACAGAACGTCATCGTGTTGTCAGCACGTGACTTGGTTCAAATGGACCAATCAGAGTTGAGGATGAAACCAGATACGTGTCGTTGAGTAACGACCGTTGTCGCCAGGTCAGTCACAAGCATATCTGGAAAGCCGAATAGGCGAATTTAAAGCAAAATATCTCGTTCTTTACGAGTCTTTCGACCGCCGAAGCGCACGTACGTGGAGTGAAATTTATTGGGCTCTATGGAACTGTTGGTTTTATTACGATTCGGGACTTTTCCTTTTGAGGAGAGAGCGATTTGTGGAGTGACCTCTGGCCAGCGATCGATGCAGTGGTCTGCCTTTCCTTCTTTTTAGAAGGGGAGACAACGACTTCGAATAACTTCGCTAAATGGCGTCGGAAAGGCTTCAAATTCGGTACAAGACACAAGTAAACGACACATTTGAGGTAGGTAAACTTTATTTCAAATTAAATAGTTATTTACCCAATTTTAGAGAATCCGTGATTTTCCCATACATTTCTCTGTATACACAAGCTGTCGCATACATCACGTATGGAGCTTGGGAAGCCTGTGAAGAGAACAAGCTACAATCGTTCAAGTGATTGAGGAAAAGGTTGCGGATCTGGGCCCCGTTAAAGCGAATTTCACGCTTGAAATTCGCTTGACAAAGGCACGCCGAGGTTAGAAACAATAAACGACTACTTTAGGCTTACAGATCCATTAATAGTAGCACACTTCAGTCAATCTGAAGTTACCGAACAAATGGATAAACTCTATGATGGAACAAGTAGCAAGGTGGGTATACACGGGATCAGGTTGGATCATTGAAAAAGTCAATAATGTTTGGCTTGACTTTGGTAGATATCAACAACCTATAAGTGGTGGAACCTATTTCCCTCTTCCTAAAAAGTTAAAAGATAAGAAGGCCATCAAAACATAAAAAACAAAGTCGATTAATGATTGCATTGGGCTTTACGTGCTGCGTTGTTTCCTACACAAAACACGAGACATGCCGACAGACCAAGCAAGTACCAAAGAAACGACGGCCTAAACGTCACTGGGATTTCTTTCCCAACGCCCCTAAATCAGCTCTCAAGAGTTGAAAGGCAGAACAACCTTTACCTTAAAGGTCTTTGGATGGAAAAACAATAAAACAATAGTCTTCAGAGTTAGTGGAGTAGAAGATCAGAAAATAAGAAGAATAAACCTAATGCTGATAGCCAAAGAAAACAACAACCAATATTGCTACATAAAACGCCTTGGCAGGCTTCTTCGTAGCCAGCATGATACAGGGCATAAGGTTCACTTCTGCGAAAGATGCCTTCAAGGTTTTTCATCACAGCACGTTCTCGACGATCACCTGATCTAATGCAAAGGCATCAAAGCTCCACCAACACGTATTGAAATGCCGAAGGAGGGTGACACGATTCTGCGTTTTAAGAACTATCAGAACCAGACGATAGCGCCCTACATCATGTACGCAGACTTGGAAAGTCTCGTAAAAAAAAGACCACGATCCCGCAGACGCCAGAGAAAACAGCACAACCAAGACAGAAGTCCACACGCCCTGTGGATTTGACTTCATTCCACATCAGCTGTGGAAGCTGCCACTACAGACCTGCATTACCAAACAAACTATGTATGTATGTATGTATATATGTATGTATGTGTGTGTGTATGTGTGCTGTGTGCGAGTATGTTGAGATTGCTGTATTCATTTATGTAATATTGTACTGATGCATTAAATAAAAAATAAATAAATAATAAAAAAACGTCAAATGCATACTCAATTGACTGTCGAAAGTAATTACATAATTGCTTTGTTTTTACATTGCTACGCTTTGTGATTGGCTAAAAAATCTCGCGCCACTTTCTCGACCAATCAGAAGTAAAACCAAAACCAATCGTGACTTGCTCGCACCCGTTTTCCCGCGCTTGGCGCCGCCTACATGTAATTGCTTCGAGCTCTGATTGATTCATTGGATTGTTTATGACTGCTGTGGTTGGTCAGAGTAATTACTTTGGTTTTGGTTTTACGACACTCAATTGAAAACTGCTCTATTATTCTTGTTCTACTCCTCTAGGACAATCAATGTGCAACATAACTAGAATTGCTGACATCAAAAAAAACAACTCAAATTATGGTATATTTACCTAGGGGGTCATGAGAATTAAGGAAATGATCACCCGAGATGAATTATTTTAATATTTTAACAACGTTCTCCCACAACTGCTACAAAAAAGGTACGAGGACAATAAATAAAAGGGATAGATAAAAGGGGTAAGTAAATGTCAGCTCTCTAGAGTAAATGAGACCAGGGCTATAATTTATATCATTGCATCAAAATAAAATGAAAATCCACCTGTTGGTTCGGCAACTCGATACCCTATAAAAATAAAAAGAAATAGAACGAATGTCATTGTTTTGATTTGGTGATATTTTACTTCGTCTTGGGCGAAAAATAAAAAAATGTGACCTACCGAAAAAGAGTCGAATATTGTGTGGGAATGGTTTATCATTAGGTTACTTTTTCACCCTTTTAGTACTATACCAGATAGATCGTTTTGAGTTCCTGTCACCAAAATTATCAAAAGCATTGAATAATGTTCTCCACTTATGGGTACCCTATATTGCTTTCAAAACATATGGCACGCGCGCCATTAATTCTCTATGCAGTGATATCTGCAAATACCAATTACAAATTAATATAGAGACTTTTATTGAACTTATTCCTTAATGGATGAGGTTATTCACGTTTGTTTACATAAATTGTTCATTCTAACTTACGTATAAAGTCAACGTAAACACCATCCATCTGTGGGAGAAAGAGTACCTAAGAACAAAAAATGAAAGTGCCGTTAAAAATTCTCGTAACGTATACATCATTCAAACGATTTTCTCTCGTGTCTAATGTTAAAATACTTCCAAAATAATGTAATAAATATATGTTATTTACCGGCCGGGAGGTCCGTATAGGAAAAAACTGTGCCCGAGGTCTTGAATACGGCCCGAGGCTGCAGGCCGAGGGCCGTACTCAAGACGGCCGAGGGCGCAGTTTTTTCTTATACGGACCGACCAAGGCCGGTAAATAACTTATTTATTTTTCCTACTTCAATTCTGCGATTTGCCGAGAAAATCGTGATATACTTGTACAGCTCTCTAAGAAATCATGTCTTTACGCACCGCGTCAAGCAAACTGACACAACGCGTGCAACTGAACCTAAATTAACAACTTTTTCATTCATAAACAAAAGAACTCAGTACTTTGCAAAGTGAACTCATTTTTATCAGTTTATTTCTCTCGGTAGAATAAACGGCTGTTGTGTTTGCTTCCGGTGAGGATAGAGAAATGTTCTTGCCCACAGCGATGCCGTGAAAGCTGAAGATTAACTTTTAAAACTAATTTTTGTACAAAAGAAAAGTTGAGCGTAACTCATTCATAGCAGTGCCAAAGCTTAAACTGAGCTATTCTAATTTAAAAATCATATTTTCTAGAATAAAAACTTACAGAATTTAGATAAAAGAAGGTAACGATTGCGAAATAAAAGCATTCAAACCGAGCAATGTCGTGAAAGTCCAAATTATCTCGTAAAATCCGATCGCGAAATTGCGTGTATTAAAATTTATATTGACAAAAAGATAGTACAAAACTAGAGTCGAATGACAAATTTATTAAGCAAGACTTTTTAATGAAAATTCAACGAATCTCGATTAGAAGAAAAAAACGGAAAAATAAGAACACTTAAATCAAATGGAGTCAAGAACTTTGTAAACAAGCGTAAAATTGTCTAATTTCATTATTTTTTAAGCCAAAAGCCGCTTTGTAAAAAAACTGAAACAAGAACAAAGCCAACAAAGGCTGAACAAACTATGAAATCGGCAAATCATAAAATCCAAACTTGTACTCGCCTTTTTGAGTAATAACATTGGCCTTTAATTTTACGGCTGATTTCTCCTTCCACAAAGTTTAACCCTCGGACGTACAAGGGCGAGGCGGGGTGGTTGCCACCCCCTTCCCACCCTTGAGGTTTTTCACCAATATTTTCAAGACCATTTACGATTAGCACATGCCGTTTTCAGTAGCTGTTCATTTATCCTTAAGACACATTTTGGTAAAGTTTGGCGACAACCGGTTGCTATGGTAACGAGATATGACGTCATAAGTAACATGTGGTCAAGTCATTTTTTAATAAAAATGCGTGTTTATACCTTTCCTCTTTCACCCATGAAAGAGCCACCCCAGTGCTGCCTGGCCTGCGCTCTGTTTACTGGGCAATAAACAAGACACCAAATGTTGGACTTTTATGGCTATGAGCACAGGCTCATAGCCGGATTTATTTTTATATCAAATTTCATCTAAAAATGATTGATGAATCTTGTGGCCCAGTAAAGGTGAGGGCACCATAAACGCCATAAGCATTGTCATGCAATCACACATGCTGCCCCACCCCAGGCAAGCGCAGCACAAAAGGGATGGCTCGGGTGCAATATGATCTGCAAATGTCAAAGAAGCAATCGCCCCTGCTAATTGCTCCTCTGACATGAGTAGTTATAACGATGCATGTTCGGCCCCACCTAAAATAAAGGGTAACTCAACCCCACGGAAGCTTCCTGGAATAGTTGGCAGCACCCCTCAAACAGAGGCTCCCGCCACGAACATCCTTTCAGTCGGTCCGTGGGGAAGCCTCTGTTTGAGGGGTGCTGCAACTATTCCAGGAAGCTTCCGCGGGGGTGAGTTACCCCTTATTTTAGGTGGGGCTGAACATGTCATCGTTATAACTACTGGGGTTGTATTTAATTTTAAAGCCTTGTTTTAAACGGGTAATTTCACCCCTCGGAGCCTTCCTGTAGACATTGGAGGTTGGGTATCACATATTGAAGAAATTATAAACCCTATGTATATATACGGCTATGGATAACCTCATTCTTGTACAACAGGATCATGGTTTTAGAAATTGGGCGCACAGTTATAAGATGACCCTTCCAGCAAACTACGATGTGCGAGATTTACTTTTGTTTTAGAAAATAATCGAAACTGAGCTTCTTAGAGTAATTAGTTTAGGATCTGATCGTTTAGGCCCATTAAAGCTTAGTTACACAATTATGGTTAAGCTAAGAAAAGATACTAACAAAGGTGTAGAATATACTGAATCCTTTTTAAAACAGGACTTTCCAATATTTGTCAATGCCTTTGATCAAGGATCAATCAAAAAAATACTTGATACTGAAATAAATAGAAAAAGAGAGTTAATAGCTCTTTGGGTAAAAAGAGGCTCAGGATGGGTTGTTGACGGGTTTTCGGCTGCTTATTTAGACTTTGCTAGAAATGCACCAATAAGAGGCGGCTCATATATCCCTCTTCCTCCAAAACTCAAAGCCAAATAAGCTATTATAAACATCAAAAACAGAGGTAATGCTTGTTTGCGATGGGCTATGAGAGCAGCATGTTATCCAACCACAGATGTGAAACACTCTGATAGACCAAGTAAATATCCAACGAACGATGGATTTGACTTTACAGGCATTTCCTTCCCAACGCCTTTGCATGAAATACCGGAGGTCGAGAAGCTTAACAACATTGCAATCAATGTCCTCGGCTGGCAAACGGAAAAGTAGTGATTTACCTTGTCAGAGATATGATAGGCAAGGAAATTCCACGTGTCAACGTAATGTTCCTTTCTAAGATAGTAAATATAAAAGGGGGATTCCGGGCCAAACCCTAAAAACCCAAAGCCCCCAGCCTAGTGAAATCGAGTCAAACCCCAAAAAACTTCATCCCCTACTGCTAAATTTAACGCTTTTCAAAAAAAAAAAGAATTATCGCTAGATTTTAGCGTAACATCTTTTTAAAAAAAATTTATCAAATCAGCTAGCGTTAAATTTAGCGGTACCTAAAAAGTGTCACATCGATGTAACATCGATGTCCCAGAAAATCAAATAAATAACACAAAAAGTGTCATTTATTATCCCTGAATTTTAACGATAACCAAACAGCTAGTCTTTGACGCTGGCGACTTGTCGCTAGCTTTAGCTTTATTTGATTTTGAATGAATTATTTGGTTTCACTGAGTTAGTTCTAATGGGTTCGCTTTCTGTGAGTTTGCTCCTAGATTTTGAATTGCTGGGGGCTTTGGGTTTTTAGGCTTCAGCTAGAAATCCCCCTTTTATATCTACTTTCTTTCGCTTGTAATCGCGGTGAATAACCTTTTCAATTCGAAACACATCCTGAGTCGTAGGCTGGAGGTCGATAGGAAAATGATGAATCAAAAATTATTATTTGTTTCTCCCGCGTGAGAAATGTTTATTTTCAAAATTGGTTTTGATATTGAATGTTTTAACAGTTTTGGTTTTAATTGTATGCAAGACGATGCGTCTTGCATACATTTACTTCAGAAAAGTGATAAATTTACTTAGGCCTGGGGCAAACGTCGAATCTTAGTCGAACTTAATGCGTCGAACCTATGAATTTTGAAATAGGTGCATGAATAGTGCGACGTTTGCCGCAATTAAGTGCGACTCAAATTAATTGGTTCGACTTCAGCATAAGTTCGACTTGCTAAGTCGGATAATGCGACAGTGGTTCGGCGTTTCAGCAAACGCCGTTCTAAACTCACGCTGAACCCAATTCATAAATCATGCAAATTACAAAATAATTGATTCAAATGTGATGGACTGCGCAAACTTCACAAAAATACCGACTCCCCCATCTGCCAAACGCTATTTCCCCCCCCCCCCCCGACGAGCATGCGCTGTACAATGGCAATTTCACGACCAGGAATGATGAGCTATCGAAAATCATTGTTGATATCGCACAGCGCGATGGAAATGTGTTTTTCGTGTTTCACGAACACTAAATATAAATGCTTGAGATGCGAATTCCCTATTTGCAATTCACCTTGAGCAATAGCTGTCGTCTATGATACACTGTTCTCAGAGCTGTATGTAATGCGAGTCTTCTCTTTCTATTTTTCGCAATTAAATACAAAAGAAAGGACTGACGAACACTGTGTTTTAATGAAACGTTTTAATGAAGTGCAACTTGTGAAATAGGATCGACGCAAGTTCGACGTTTGCAACCACGCTGGAATTAAGTCGACTCTTTGTCCAACCTATTTTTAATAAATTCGACGCAACTTAGATTCGACGTTTGCCCTAGGCCTTAGTGATGAATAAATCGGCTAACGCGTTAGCCGATTTTTAGGTAAGCTTTTTCTTTCCCAGGGAAAAAATAAATAAAAAAAATTATTTTATTTTCCCATTTAAAATGGAACAAATGAATGTAAAGGAATTAAGACAAACAAATTCACGGTCGTTCCAAAGCTAGAACAAAAGCAGATTTAATACGTTTAATAAATGCATCTTTAATATTTTAGATGCCCCCACGCCAACTATATCAACTCCAATTCTTACCCTAACTCCATATAAACCCCCACCAAAGCCTGGTCTATTGAAAACAATTCAAAATACTTTCGTTTCATGGTGGGATAGGTTAAAAGAGGGTTCCTGCAAATATTGGAAGACAAGCTTCAAATATGATAACTTATTTTCAACGCAAAGTTGAAAATAAGTTTATATCCACAACAAATTAAAGTTCAAGAAGGTCCTTCAGCCTTGGAAAAGTTTGCTCGTCAATATATCTTTGAAGGAAAAAAAAGGATTATCTCCAAGAGATTATTTTCAACAAGTTTCTAATCAACTTCTAACTCTTTTAAAGGCTAATCGAGGCACTAAAATTAAACTGATTCTATCTTGTAGAATGAATCGCCAGAATTTACAAACTGGGGAATAAATTGAAACAGATGCTCCTTTTCATTCAGGGATAGAGATTAATTTAGAACCAACATATGTAAAAGGCCTTTTAAATCAAATGATTGATACAATCCTTGAGACTATAGCAACGTTTCAAACGATGGGTTCGAATTGGCAATTTGATTGTGTAAATCGTTTGGAATTGCATTTAGTTGAATATAAACCTCTTGGTGGAAGCACATATATTCCTCTTCCTCAATTCCTTGCTAGCAAAAAGGCCCTCACCAATATGAGAAATACTGATTAGCAATGCTTTAAATGGGCAGTAACAAGGGCTCTTAATCCATGTGAAATTCACCCTCAAAGAGTTACAGCTAAATTAAGATCTCAAGCAAATGATTTAAGGACGTTCGCGCGAAAATCTTCTAACATTGATTTTTTTTAAACTTTTACTGCAGTTAGGCAATGAGTTACTCGTGTAAGAAATGTAAAACAAATGGGGGGTCACCGACTTCGTTTCGGAAATAAGATATCTCAAAGATGACCCTAATTTCGTAAAATCGGCGTTCCCTACTCAATGTGGCCCGAATGTCTGTTAGTCTAAAAATATTGTTAATGAATCTCTAAAATGCAATTTTCTGTACCGAGGTTTGTATGAGTGGGTCTACTAAGCAAATTCGTTCAACTGGAGACGTCCCTTGAAGTAAACTCGATCTGTAAACGATAGTATCGGAAAATTCTGACAGTCGCAAGTTCGTAGGATTCGATGTCGCGTGGGTAGAAAAATGGGAAAAATTTAAACTTCCTACATTGATTTTTTTGTTTATTTTTTCAGTCTGTAGAGAATGTGAAAATAAAATAATCTATCCAAAAAAAATGGGGGTCACCGACCTTTTAAGAAAGTAAACGGCAGATGAAGTTGGGTAGTTGATGACAGAATTTCAAAGTCACGTTTTGCGTGACACGTCGGAGTAACCATGGAATCTAACCAGAGTAACATATCCCATAATTCTCTTCACGAAACGCCAGTTCTTCGGAGGGTTTGTCGATGTCGTTAAGTTGTTCTTGATCTTGGGCGTTTACTTTGATTGTTTTACCGCCAAAATGCAGTCGTCCGTCTATAGAACCCTTAGGAATAATTCCAGGTAACAACAAAGCTTTAAGTTATGTTTCTACATGCGCGATTCGACGAAAAAAGCCGTGAACAAGGTGAGAGAGGTTATGTGATGGATGGGATTCGCGTTCTTTTGCTGTATTATTTTGGTTTTATCGACCCAGCTCAAGCAAGAATCAGGTAAGTATGTACAATGTGTCGATTTGAGTGTTTCACGTGACTTTTTATTGCAATTTTCCTTAATTAAAATATTTACATCAATCTCGAGTGAAGTTTCTTATTGTATAGATAGAGCATTTATTTTGCTACAAATCTGCTTAAGAAATATTTACATGCACACAGAATATTTGTTCAAAGCCGTGGTATTATTTTACAAGGATTAGTTAATTACTATTAATTTAATCGATAAATAATTCAGCTCGTCTATTTTTAAGGCATTGGTTAAAAGCCAATCAGTTTGGTAACAAAACACAGTTTTCTTTACACTGCTTTACATACGTTAGCAACAAATTAACTAAAACTACGCTAATTTTTTTTTTTGGCGTAAGATCCAAAAAACCCTTACGAAGTTGTATGATCCTAGGGCTTATATGAATAGGGGTTTTACGGTATAATTATGGAAATCGTTAAGTTCAAAATTATTGTAAACCGACAATTGCATTTCATGAATGGATCCTTGAAGTCTGAAACAAACAAAATGAATGAAAATCCACCACTTGTTTCCAATGAACCTGTTTTGTGAAAATAGTTTAACTGGATGTTATTGCTTCTTAAAGATAATTGACCTCAATGTGAGACACAAGATAATGTTAAATTCTGAATAAGCCCTGTACTTGTATTTTTTTATATTGGGACATGGGCCTCTTTTAGAGGGAGCTCATTATAATTTATTAAAGGGTGCACCTGACACTTTTGAAACAAAACAATGCAAAGAATGCACTTCCTTTAACAGTAAATATACATGTAACGCGGACGTCTCTTTAAAAAATCCAAAGATACGCACAAGTTCAACAGTTTGTCAGTAGATATAAAAGGATGATTCCGCGCCAAAAGCCAAAAACCCAAAGCCCCCTACCCTAAGAAATTCCGAGAAAACCTCAAAAACAACATCCCCATCTGCGAAATTTACCGCTCAAAATCATAAAAAAGTTAACTACCGCTAAATTTATCGCTAAAATGTTATTTTCAAATGAAAATCAAAAAAAATATCGTTTAAAAATTAGCAGGTCTTAGAAAACCACATAAATAACACAAAAAGTGTTATTTTATTCCCTTGAAATTTAGCGGGTCTCAAAAATGACACTTTTGTGTGTTATTTTATTATCCCTGAAAATTAACTAGAGCTAGTCTTTGCTGGCGCCTTGTTGCTAGCTTTGCGTTTCCAGCGGAGTCGAATTTGAATTCAGGGGTTTCACTGAGTCGGCTATGGTTAGTTCTAAGGGGTTCGCTTTCTATGAGTTTACTCCTGGATTTTTTATTGCAGGGGGCTTTGGGTTTTTGGCTTTTGGCGCGGAATCATCCTTTTATATCTACTGCCGATGGGGAAAGGATGAAATGAAAAATTATTTTTCTCTTGCGTGAGAAACTGTTCTTATGCCATTATTAATCATTTTATTTTCAATATTGTTTCTCCCGCGTGGGAAATGGTTTTATTTATTTTTGGTGACACTTACCCCTAGGGGTTAAAATTAATCGCTAACGCGTTAGCCGATTTTTCCAATGACCTTTTTCAGCCATGTTAAATAAATCGCTAACGCGTTAGCCGATTTTTAGCTAAGCTTTTCCGCATCACTCAACTGTCATTATTAATCATTTTATTTTCCCCCCGCGTGAGACATGTTTATTTTCAAAATTGGTTTTTATGTTGAATGTTTAAACAGCTTTGGTTTTAATTTTATGCAAGACGGGATTTAATTGATTTTTGTCGCTAGGAGTATGAAACCATGGATACAATCTTTAACCAATCATATCGTTACACAAAAATTTTCACAAATGTGTAATGAAACACACAGCCAGTTTGTGAAAAATTTCGCGATAGCTTA
>JAJGOT010001303.1:0-31328 GCA_022457155.1 Cladopsammia gracilis
CTTCATCCATACATACATACATACATACATACATACATACATACATACATACATACATACATACATACATACATACATACATACATACATAGACTTTATTACTTCAATACTGGCCAAGGTTCATAACAAAACGGGGTGGGAGAAACAAAAAACAAAATGTAAAAAATAGGGTGGGAAGCATTATCCGATAATACTACGCATATCTCAGAGAACTACAATTGCACTTCAAGGTAAGTATACCTCTCGTCTAATTTTAATTTCTCTTTCGGTAGCGGCCAGCAAAAGTTAGCAAGCATAAACAAGTGTATAAACACCAACAAAACAGTTATTAAGAGGCTCAAATGGCCCTACACATTTTCCTCAGGAACTCTCAGATATTGTTTGCGAAAAGTGCATTCGCTAGACCAATCTGCCATTTTAAGGATATGAGAGACTGGAACACCCGTTACATAGGCATGAGTGGTGGCAGGCCCCTAACACTGTGAGCTTTGAAAATAGAGGTATCAACTCCTGCAGAATCTGAAACCGATTTGATCCATCTGGCAATAGTTGCTGAAGAAACAGGTTTCTTCGGTTTAATAGATGACAAAAACAGTTTTGACTCAAACGTGCCATTTTTAGACCTAAGCACCTCTGTACGTGAAATGTACTCTTTCAATGCAGCAACGGGGCAAACTGAGACACTGTCCGAGGATTCAAAAGAAACCTCGAGGGATTTCCCTTTGTCTGGAAGTCTTTACATGTTGAGTCACAACAAAACTAACTGAACTCTGAGACTATTTCTTAAAATTAAGGTCCAATGCACATAAAGTGTGCTCTCTCTGGGCAGAAGCCAGGGCACAGAGCATGACCGTCTTTAGAGTTAACAACTTTAAACTGAGCTCATTTAAGGGAGCTAATGTCTTTAAATAATCAGTCACCGTGGAAACGTTCCATTTGGATGAATCGGTGGATGTATCGGAGTCGGTGGTCTCAGCAAATAAATTCCCTTGAGCAATCTTGCAATCAGAGGATGTGAACCAATGGATTGTTTATCATCACCAACAGAACAAAGAGTTGTAGACAGTACTGAACGGTAAGTGTTGATAGTGCTGTACCCTTTGCCTTCATGGTAACATTCAGTTAAAAAATTTGCAACTTGGTCTACAGAGGTTTGAAATAGATTAATCTCTCTTTGATGACACCAGCTGGTTCACTTGTTCCACACTCCTTGGTACTGTTTTTCAGTGCCAGCTGTCCATGAGGCACAAATGATCTCAATAGATTCCTTCGAAAGTCCCTTGTCTGAGAGAGCTTTCCGGATAGCATCCAAGTGGCCAAGTCCAGTTTGTTTCTTAGCAGGTGTTGTTCCAGACTCTGAGGAAGTGTCAGGAGATTGTTCAGACGAGGTAGCCTGATTGGCTGATTGATTAATAGTTGAAACAGAAGTGGATACCAACTCTGGGTAGGCCACACTGGGGCAATTAACAGGACTAATCGTAGATTTAGCAGCAGCGATAGTAGTAGCTCGGAATCACCCGAAATCAAACGCTCAAAGAAGGAACAAGAACAGTTGTGCGATGAGTGGTACGAAGGATCCGCCATTGAATCTCCTCGCGGAAGAAAAGCAAAGCGACAAAGTATTATTCGTTTTAAACATGGCCGAAGACTTTGCGAAGAAAGCCGATGAAATTCTCCTCAAACTAGGAAAACTTGACATTATCACCGCACAATTTGAGTCACTCCAACATTCAGTAAACCAAATCAACTTAACCGTTGGGGCGCTACCGCATTTCGACTATTGTAGCCAGATATGGCACCATTGTGGAGCCAGGAACACCAAGAAATTAGAGAGAGTAAATGAACGTGCGCTTCGGTTTGTATATAAGGACAAGAATAACTCTTACGATAGATTGCTAAATTGGATCGGTTTGCATAGCACACTAGAGGGACGTCGTATCCTGGACATATTAATCACAATAAATAGTTGCTTTCAGGAGAAAGCACCGACCCCCATTGTGAACCTACTTAAAGTAAAGGACACAATATATAACTTAAGGGGCACAAACATGCTCTCATTGCCCAAAGTAAGAAGCACCAAGCATGGTCTAAGGTCTTTTCGTTACTTCGCTGCAAAGAAATGGAATGCGCTGCCGGATTCGATTCGTGCCATGGCCGGCACTAGGGAACTCTTAAGTAGTATTCGTTATGTAGTATTTTAAATATTGTAATTATTGTAGTTATGTAGCTTTTTTAAATTGTAATTTTAATTGTAATTATACACGTATTAATAGATAAATAATTAATTTCTAGATATTTTTGGATTTTTAAATTTAGATTAGCTAAATTTTATTTTTCCTTTTGTTTTGTAATCTATTTGTTTCTCATTTGTGGGCTTCCTGTAAAGTAGCTTTCAGCTAAGTGGAGTGCCAGGTTAAATAAAGTTCTATCTATCTATCTATCTATCTATCTATCTATCTATCTATCTATCTATCTATCTATCTATCTATCTATCTATCTATCTATCTATCTATCTATCTATCTATCTATCTATCTATCTATCTATCTATCTATCTATCTATCTATCTATCTATCTATCTATCTATCTACAAGTTGAAGTCGCACAGATTAAACAAGACCTGAAAGTAGCAACCGACGAAAGGAATGAGCTTTAGACAAGTGTATCAAGCCTAAGAAAAGATGTTGACGAAGAAAACTCGAACTTGGACGCTCTTAAAGAAAAAAATGCAAATGAACTCCATGAACTGCACCTTCAGTTGCTTAATTATGAAGTCTACCAACGTCGTGAAAATCTTAGATTATATGGAATCCGGGAAAAAAGGCACCGAAGAAAATATAATCGAAACGCTCTACAGCTTCTTGGAAAACCAACTGGGAATGCAAGATGCCCGGAAAATCGAATTCCAAAGAGCCCATAGAGTAGGAAAGATAAATCCGGATCGCAATGAACCAAGAGCTATAATTGCGCGTTTTCCTCGGTATCTAGACCGCGAAGCTGTCTTTGCTCGTCGATCTTCTCTCGCCGATTCTGGATTCGGTATAGGTCCTGACCTACCCAAGCAAGTGGTCGATATGCGAAAGAAGCTGATCCCTAAGATGATAGAAGCAAGAAAGCAAGGGAAGAGAGCTGCCTTCAGCAGAGCTGAACCATACAAACTTATCATCAATGGTGTACAATACACGTAATGTTATTACTTTATTGCAAATTACTTGGCTATATCTTATGGTGGTTTAACTGAGCTAGTCACCGATTATACTGCTGTCTGATAGAATAGACTGAATAGAAATATATTGCAATTTTTTCCTTTTTTGCTGCTTTATTTAATATGTTGGCATTTCCAAGAGTTTTCTATTTTGGTTTCGTTTTTCGTATCCCTATTTTAATGTTAGGAGCTCACGAATGATGTAGTCGATCAGTGGAAAAAACAATGGCCTGGTGAATCTTTTTTCTCACACGGTTCTAATCATAGTCGCGGTGTAGCTATTGTCATTCGGAAGTCTCTAGATTTTAAAATTAAATCAATGCGTGCTGATGATGAAGGCAGGAGTCTTATTCTAGAAGCTACTATTCAAGGTCTCCCCTTTCTTTTGATTAACGTTTACGCGCCAAATTCAACTTCAAAACAATCTTCGTTTTTTCAAGCATTGGGGGGGGGGGGGGGGGGGGAGTGACTCTGTTTATTTTATTTTTATTTTTATTTATTTTTTATTTTTTTATTATTATTTTTTTGACATTTTGCCTTCACTACACAACCGAACACACTCAAACGTTGAGGCATGGGCGCGTTGGTCAGCCAGGCCCACGATACATTTTATTATTGACAAAGGACTATCGTATTACAATATTACTATAATATACTATACTATAATATTACAATAACTCTAGGTTGGCCGGCCAGGCCCACGATACATTTTGTTATTGACGAAGAACTATAATATAACGATAACTCTAACCGCACCAGAGCCGGACACGTAAACCCCAAAAAACCAACTGTTGGAAAAAATAGGGACCGTGTACCCCCGACCTATGCAGTGGTGCTACCTTTGGGGTTTTAAGGTGTTTTTAACTAAGAAACAAACGACTAAAATGCGGCTAAAACTGCCGATAACAAATCTTAAGGTATTACAATAAAGAACTAAGACGAAAGTTAACTTGTTTGAACAGTACTAGAGGCGGCGAGGCTGACCGTAGAATGACACAAATCTATCAACGAACACTTTTCAAACTCACGAACCGTGAGCCCCTGCGCACTACACTAGAACCCAGTTCTCTGCTCCGTGTCGGCAAAATATTAATTTATGTTAATACCGATTATCACAAATTACATATTCCAACGAATTTTTTTGACACATTCCACTACACTAAATACAATTTACATACAATATTTATAAAAAAAAAAAGAAATACAAAAAAGAAAACGAAAAAAGAAATATTATATCATGATACTTATACAACAAGTTAATATAGAAGAAATACAGTTTTATTTAGTTTTAACATTTGGGCTTTTTCTTTCGGTTACTATGTACTGCAATGTGCAAGGGCAGTTTCACATTTTTCAATTTTCCATTGCGTTAAAATGTTAATATGTTTCAGTTCGCTAAATTCAGGAAACTTTTCGATCATTTTACATGAATAAAAGTACTTTTGAACTAGTACTACGAAGATTCCGAATTTGCGGCTTAGTATTGGATTGGTCTCTGGGGGCAGGTTATAATCTTTGAAAAGCAGTTGTTGACTGGACAGGTTAAAGTCAGTATTATGTTCATTGTTAAACCATAGTGTACTTTCACGGTAGAAATTGGTGGCAATAGAGCATTCCAGAAACGCGTGTTCTAAGGAGTCAGGGCGTTTACAGAAGAAACACTGATCGTTTGACGCGATTTTAAACCTTTTAAGTTCCTTTTTTGTCACTAATATTCGATGTAATAATTTAAAAGAAAATTGTTTTAATTTATTATCTACAGACAAACGAGATATATTACGAAATAATTCCTTCCATTTGTTCGCTACATTTGGATAGTTTTTTGACCAGGATTTAACAGATGTGGGAACAACATCTGTTTTTTCTTGGAACAGAGCATAATAATCTTTACAACGCATTTTATCAAGTAAAATGGACTTAGTATTGGAAACGTTAAATACATTGCGATCATCGAGAAAGGATCCTAGTGGCCTTGGGGTGGAAGCTGATTTGGTTTTAAGGTTTGTCGGAATTGATGCCAAAATTTGAAAGTAGTGAATAAAGTTTATATTGATTTTATATTTGCGTTTGAACTCATCATAGGTAAGGAATTTTCCTTGTTCATTTAAGATGTCATGGATGAAGTATATTCCAGATTCAACCCAGTTCCTCCAGTAAAGCGATTTTCCTTCAATAGTTATGCTTTGGTTGTTCCATAGAATAAGATCACTATTGTACTCGTCGTGAACTGAGTAAGCTGAACGCAGTTCTCTGAAGTAATCGAGCATTTCTAGGTAGAAAGATGAAACATTTCTATCTAAGTTTTTGGTGTCATAATTACATTTCAGCAAAAAGGTCAGACCCCCATATCTGTTAAAGAAAGCATTTGGGATAGCCTTCCAAGCATCATTGGAGTCATTTAGCAATCTACTTATCCAACTCAACCGAAGCGCTTTCACTGTAGTTCTAAAGTTCAGGAAGTTTAGGCCACCTTTGCTTGGCTGCTGAAATAGGACATCTCTTTTTATTTTATCTTTTTTGTTTCTCCAGAGGAAGTTAAACAGCTTCTCTTGAACTCTTTTAATTACTTCTTCAGGAATTGTTAACATTGAGGCGGAGTAAATCAACTTTGAAATACCTAAAGCTTTAACCAACAAAGTTCTTCCCATAAGAGTGAGATCACGAGATAGCCAACTGTTCAGTTTCGTTTCCATTTTCTGAATTTTAATGAAAAAATTTTCATGATTATTTTTATGATGATTATACGAGATATGTGTTCCTAAGCTTTTGACTGGTTCCTTCGTTATATTTATATTTAAAGGCTTTGTTTTATTGTCCTTCAGCGAACCTATCCATATAGCCTTTGTCTTTTTAGTGTTTAGTTTAAGTCCTGATACTTTACCAAAACTATCCAATATCGTCATACTCTCTGTTAATGACGTTGTGTCCTTACATATTATCCGAATTCGGAAGCTCAATTCCCTTAATTCTAGGATTTTGACGTATTTTCTGCGCCAGTAGTTCCACAGATAGGATAAATAGTAAAGGGCTAAGAGGACAACCTTGGCGTACCCCCCTTGATACCTTGAAATAATTTGTCATATAACCTACATTGATAGCACCACTTTCAGCATCTTTGTACATCACAGATATCCATTTTTGGATATTTTGACCAAAGTTAAAGAACCTTAAAGTGTGTTGGATAAAATCCCACTCTAAAGTATCGAACGCTTTTTCGAAGTCTATGAAAAGTAAGATTCCTGGGACTTTTTTTAGGTCAGTGTATTCCATAAGGTCATTTAACAATCTCACATTTTGACCAATATATCTTCCTTTGACAAAGCCCGTTTGGTCCGAGTGGATCAATTTGGGTAACATGCTCTCTATTCTTTTCGCAATAACTCTAGCCAATATTTTATAGTCAACATTAAGAAGTGTGATTGGGCGCCAGTTATTTAGAATAGTAAGATTGTTTTCATCTTTTGGAATTAAAGTGATAACACCTCTCCTCTGGGATACGGACATTTTCCCTTCTTTAAAGGCTTCATTGAAAGAGTCCAACAAATTGTCGCCTATATGCTCGAAAAATGTTTCATAGAATTCTTTTGTAAGGCCGTCATCTCCTGGTGTTTTACTTGGTTGAAAACCTTTTAGGGCATTTAACAGCTCTTCTTTTGTTAGATCATATTCTAATTCATCTCTCTCATCATGGGATAATTTTGGATTATTCAGTTCAGCTGAAAATAGGTCAAATTCCTTGTCAAATGTATGGTCTTCTGGCAAAATATTAGAAGTCAGAAAAGTCTTGTAAAAGTTTTCTATTTGACCATTAATATTTTTTATGTCCGAGACGATTTCACCTTCGCTTGTTTTAAGCTGAGTTATAACTTTCTTCTCATAATTGCGTTTTTCTAGATTAAAAAAATATTTTGTTGGCTTCTCACCATTTTCTATCCACTTAACCTTTGATCTAAACATCGCCTCCTTTCCTTTTAAATCGTATATATCTTTCAGTTCCTTTTTGAGTTTTTCAAATTCATTTAAAACATCGTCAGTAAGATTTTCATTATTACAGATTTCTCTATCTAGTTCTTCTAACTTACATTGAATGTTATTTTCCTGATCTCGTTGCTTACGTTTTTTCTTTTTCGAATAGGCAATTGTTTTGTTTCTGATTTCCATTTTTTGTAATTCCCAGTAGAGTTGTTTATTCTCAGCATCGCGATACTTTTCTTGAATATCCGCATAGCTGTTATTTATAAGATCGACATATTCTTTGTCTTGCAATAGCGTATTATTAAATTTCCAAATCCCAGGTCCACGCTTAAATGTTTGGTCAATTTGTAAACTGAGGAAAATAGCTTTGTGATCAGGTGCAATTGACATACGAGTTTCAGCTTTTTTCGCAAAATTGAAGAGCTGTTTTGCTACTAAAAAGAAGTCGATTCTGGACTTTAATTTTAGACTCTTAGACTCATAAGTGTACGTTCTTGTATTCGGATGTAGCGTACGATAAATGTCGATCATATTCAACTGCTGCATCAGACTTAATAATCCATTTCTATAATTTGTTTCTTTCCATGGCAAGCCTCCACTTTTATCCCGATAGTTTAGCCCTGTATTCCAGTCTCCTGCTATAATGACTCTGGTTATGCAAGCTTTGGACATCAACAATTGGCTTAAATTTCCTAAAAAGGGAAGTTGCTGGCGATAATCAGTCGGTGCATAAACATTCACTATTGAGAACTCTTCGGTTCCTAGTTTTAAGTTGGTAAAAATAAAACGTCCTTCTGGATCACTCCCTTTACATTCAAGCAAAAACGTGCTATTTGGATTAACCAGGATACATACACCTCTGGAATGCTCTGAGCCATGAGAAAATATTACTTGGCCACCCCATTCAGCGCGCCAAATTTTCTCATCCTCTTTTTTGGAAAAGGTCTCTTGAAGGCAGAAAATTGACGCTTTTTGGTGTTTGAGATACGAAAACATAGCTCTTCTTTTTTCCGCTTTGCGCAGCCCTCGCACATTCAGTGACAAAATCTTCAATAATGACATCCTTTGAGAAAATAAAACAAAGAAGTAGAAGAAAAGAACCTAACAATACTTAAGCTAATTACACAGATAACAGTGCCAAAAAGAAAAAAAAAACAAAGGACACTGTAACAAAGACTAAAATTATAACACTTCTTTATCTCTCCTGGGATCTACCGTTCAACCGAAAACAAAACCTCTATCGTAACAAGGTCAAGAAAAAAATAAATAAATACAGTTACCGTATCTTTAAGAGGTAAACATAATTGCTTACAAGGATATAGTTTCATTTAATAAAAGACAAATGATGGGAAAAGGTCGAAAATTTTGAGATTAAAAACTATAATTTTTCAATGTTTTCCCCGTTTTAATTAGTTTCGTGGAGTTGCTCGCAGGATCCGTTTTTACAAAAATTTTTCCATCTTGAGTTCAGATTTTCCAATCATCATGGAGTCGTTTTTTGTCTCTTAATTTCTTATATAAGCCTGATCTTCGTGCTGTCAAGTTTTCATTAATATACACTTTAACTGCTCCCCTCAGGTATCGACCGACATTAACTCTTCGTTGCTTTCTTCTATTCTTGTACATTTTGTCTCTACTATAATAATTTGTAAAGCGGATGATAATTGGTCTTGGCTGAGTATTACCTTTTTTTATGCGATGACAAATATCAATATCCTCTGATTATAGATCAATTTCCAAGCACCTTGCCAGGCTAAGGATTAGCTCTTCGGGGTCTTCTTCTTCCTCTTCGGGGACGCCGTACACTTCCAAGTTGAATTTTCTTGTATACTGTTCGAGGTCATCGTGCATTATGACAATATCATCTAACTTCTTTTCTAAATTTGCTCTCTCTTCATCGCTTGACATGAGTTTGTTTTCCAAAGTGTATATTCTTTCCTCTAGTTTTCGATTGGCCTTCTCCATTGTTTCAAATTTTTGTTTGAAATCTTTGTTTGATTTTACAATGTCGTCCATCTTGGCCTGCGTGAATTCTAGGCTCTTTCTCAGTTCGTCGTAGCTGGTTTGTAGTATTTTTGTTCGCTCATGATTAGGTTAGTGTTCGTCTCTATTCTTTTCACAGCCTCCCAAGTAGCCGCTAAAGCCGGGACTTGGTCTTCTCCGCTAGCATTTTCTTCATCTGAGATTTCATCTTCGTTCGTCGCCATGAGTTTTGCGTCGCTACGTTTCGCCTCGGGGGTTCCTTGAGAGTTTTCACTACTTAGACTACTGAGATCCTCTCTTTTTCGTTTAAATTCACTTTTGTTCTTTTTGGGTTTTCCCATTTTTGTCCTTATTCATGTCTACTTCTTACAAAGTTAACGGAGCTCAAGGAGACACGTCCGCCATTACCGCTCTCCCCAGAACAAGCTGTTTATGACTGTTTATGACAACGACTACCGGGAGGACAACTATAAACTTTTAATCGGTGGAGACTTTAATGTTGCCTTGCAGCCCGCTTTAGATTGCTCGGATGGGAACACAATTCTCAAAGAATCGGTCAAATTCTTAGACGACATTATAACGGAATACGATTTAGTAGACATTTGGAGAGTTCGCAACCCAGACAGCAAAAAATTCACTTGGCGTCAAAAAAGCCCAATTATTCAAAGACGTCTCGATGATAGGCTAATAAGTGATCTGCTTCAAGATGATGTTGCCAAAACGGATATTGTATCTGCAATCAAAACAGACCATGCTGCTATCGTTCTTGAGATCTGTAACGGTGTTTAATCCTCGCTAGAATCCCCAGATTCGAACTGCCGAGCTTCGGTTATTCCCGCCATCGTAACGGCTCTAAAGACAACCCCCCGCTGGCCTACAGCGGGCGCAATACTGACACCCAGAAACCCTTACAAGATAAAATCTAATTACATATATCGTAACATCCTCCCTTTCTTAACCAAAATAAAGCTAAAGCAGTTAATAAATAAATGCTTCTAAGTTCAAAACGTGTCCAGTGTTCAAAGATATATTAAACAGTTATTGTTCTACTACTCAAAGGTTCAGCCTGGATGGAGGTTTGATAATCCTTCCACTGCGGGTCCTTTGTACGGGTAGCTGGGATGGAGAACTGGTACGTTGAACAATCTGGGGAGGCTCTTCCTCTGATGGAGCTGGGTCACTACTGTTCATGGTAGGGTGATCGTCGGGTGGAGCCGTTGGTATGTTAGGCGTGGTCGGAGGCAGTGAAGCAGATAAAGGGGGCTCTTGTTGAGGTTTGGGTGTCTGTGCATCCAGGTTTGCTTGAGCAGGTTCAGAGACGCTATCCTGTGCACTACGTAGAAACTTCCGGTTTCTTCGATAAATAGACCCGTCGACCTCTACTAGGTAGGAACGTGGAGCCACCTTTTTAATGCAGACCCCTCTTCTCCATTTCCTGCCTGTGTCTGATGGGGAGGGCATCAGACTAATGGGCTGACCAATTTCCAGTTCAGGAAGTTCTTTGGAGCCTCGGTCAAAGTATTTCTTAGCCATTCTTCGCTTTTTCGTCAGTTTCCGTTCGACGTCTGACTGTATCTCAGGCTCAAGGAGATGCTGTGCTACTGGCAATGTAGTCTTGGTTCTCTTGGACATCAGTCTTTGCACTGGACTGCTATCCATCCCTTCTGTAGGCGTGTTTCTGTAATCCAGGAAGCTCAGCCACTGATCCTGATTAGCTTTTGCTGCTTTCTTCTGGAGAGTTTTTGCCGTCTTAACAGCAGCTTCAACAAGTCCATTAGACTGTGAATGGTATGGCGATGATGTGAAGTGCTCAAATTGCCAGTGGTTGGCAAATCTTGTGTATTCAGCGCAGTCAAATTGTGGGCCATTGTCTGTGTACACTCTGTCTGGAATACCAAAGCGCGCGAAATGCTGCTTTGTCTTGTGGATGACTGCCAGGGATGTCGTTTGGGGCATCTCGTCGACTTCCCAGTATCCACTAAAGGCATCTACTGTTATCAGATAGTTGTTACCACCATGGCTGTATAGATCTTGAGCCACTATACTCCACGGTCGGGTTGGCAGCTCTGGAGTTATCAGCGGTTCTTTCGGCTGGGCTGGTTGATACTCTGCACACAGGCTGCAATTACTCACCACTTCAACAATTTGGTGGCTCATACCAGGCCAAAACAAAGCATCTTTGGCCCGTCTTAAACAAGCTTGCTGTCCTTGATGACTTGCATGAATGCGCTTTAACATTTCTTTGCGTAATGCAGTTGGAATGATCACTCGATCTCCTTTGTACAACAAACCATTGTAGACTCCGATTTCATCACGGTATGTCCAATATTGAGCGATCAGTGGCTCCATTTGCTGCTTTGTCTCTGGCCATCCCTGTAGGACAGTCATCTTGAGACGTTGTAGCTGGTTGTCTGCTTCAGTAAGGCGTTGGATGTTCTTTAAACCATCGTTTGATACTCTCAGGAACTCGGCCGCATTAACATCTTCCAAGTCAAGGCAACAGATTTTTTCATTTTCCGGTCTGAGACAGTTCGTAGGAGGAGCAGTGCTTGGCAGTGGTGCTCTAGATAATGTATCAGCAAGAAACATTTCAGTTCCTTTCTTGTAGCCAACCTCAAGGTTAAACTTCTGTAGGCGAAGGAGCATCCCCTGAAGACGCTTTGGGGCTGCTGTCAGTGGCTTTTTAAAGATGGTGTCTAGGGGGTTTGTGGTCACTCTGCACGCTGACGAACTTCCTTCCAAAGATGTATTGATTAAATCGCATGCAAGCGAAGACGATGGCCAAACATTCTTTTTCGATCTGAGCGTAACCTCTCTCTGTTTGTGTTAGCGTTCTCGATGCGAATGCCACAGGCTGACCATCTTGTAGCAGGGCTGCACCAAGGCCGGTTTGACTGCTGTCGCACTGGATGGTGACGGGTAGGTTCACATCATAGTAGCGTAAGACAGGGTAGTCTGTCACGAGTTGCTTGACGCGGTCAAATGCATCTTGGTGGTGTTTCTCCCACACCCAGTCTGCATCCTTGTCGGTGAGTCGTCGCAATGGCTCACACTCGTCAGCCAGATGGGGAACAAACTTGGCTAGGTAGTTTACAAATCCCAGGAATCGTTGCACCGCTTTGACTTTCTCTGCATTGGTTCGTCCATCTGGGCTCGGCATCTCTTGGACTGCACGGACGTTCTCTGGGTCAGGCTTGACTCCACTTGATGTTAAAAGGTGGCCGATGTAGGGGACTTCCGGTAGTCTGAGCTTCAGCTTCTTGGAGTTCAGCTTCAAGTTGACTTCTCTGGCTCTCTTCAATAATGCAATTAGGTTGTGGTCATGGTCTTGCAATGCCTCTTCCTTGGTCTCCCCCTGTCCTGTGATAAGGATGTCATCTGCTATGACATAGATACCAGGCAGTCCTTCAAGTACTTCATGTTGTCTGCGCTGATATTCTTCTGGTGCTGTTGCAATTCCAAAGGGCGTTCTTAACCAGCGGTATCGTCCGAAAGGCGTCCAGAAGGTCGTAAGGTAACTGCTTGGCGCGTCGAGTTTCACCTGCCAGAACCCATTTCTAGCATCAGCTACCTGAAGACCTTGGCTTTAGAGAGTTCCGGAAGAATTTCATCGATCGTTCGCATCGGGTAATGTGACCGTTTAAGGGCTTTGTTAAGGTCCTTCGGATCAATGCATAATCGTAGTTTGTTGCCTTTACGTACAACAACTTCACTGCTTATCCAGTCTGTCGGTTCAGTGACTTTCTTGAGGACTTGCATCTTTTCTAATTCCTCAATGTGTGCCTTGAGCTCAGCTTTCAGTGGTATGGCCACCCTTCTTGGAGTATGTTTCACTGGTGTAATGTTCGGGTCTACCTCTAAATGGTATTCTCCGGGGAGACATCCTAAACTTTCAAATACGTCCTTGTATTCGGTGAGAATATCTTGTACTGCTGCTGGAGGTATGTCAACGCTGTTCGCTGCATGTACGGTAATCAGTCCCATGCTAGTGCAGGTTTCACCTGACAACAAGGGTTGCTGGGATCCTGGGACAATCTTGAAGTTTAGCAGATGCTGTTCGCTCTTGTATTTACATTGCAAATTGCACTCTCGCAGGGCTTGTACGAGGCTTTCGTCGTAGAGCCTAAGCTTTGCTGTGGTCAGTTGCATAGCTGGATTTCCACTCTGCTTTATTTCACACAGCCTGTCAAAGGACATAACATTATATGTAGCACCTGTGTCCAGCTGACAACGAACCAGAGCTTCTCCATTTTCATCAAAGAAACGAAGGGGAACAAAGAAGCGCTTACTCTGTTGGTGTTCCACCGCTCCCACGGATTCAACGTAATATACCGACTCATCTTCTGAGGCTGAATCCTCTTGTACGTAGTGGACGTTTTGCTTTTGTAAACATACAGTCTGGAAATGGTTGAGTTTCCCACACTTTCTGCATGTTTTGCCAAATGCTGGGCATTTGTTCTTATCATAAACGTGCTGGCCGCCACAGTAAATACACTCACGTTCCTGCTTGAGTTGCCTGCCAGTGGTGCTTCTACTTTTTTTGATTGATCTTTCAGGTCGCTTCTTCTTAGGGCCTTCCTTTTCCACAAAGTTTACTGGCTCTTGTCCTTTGTCTCCATCGCCCTCAATTTTCTTTAGCTGCTCGCTGGTCGTTTCACTGATCCTAAGAGACTCTACAGCTTTCTTTAAATCACAACTTTTCTCTCTGAATAACCTTGTTCTCGCTGCACTGTCCTTACAGCCCAGCACCAGTCGGTCTCGCACCATTTCGTCTTCGAGAACTCCAAATTGGCATGGTTCGGCGAGTTGGCGAAGCTTGATCAAATATTGGTCAATAGTTTCGTGTGCTTGCTGCTCCGTATTGTGGAAAATATATCGTTCGTACAGTATATTTCTTACCGGTACGAAATGGTCTTGAAGAGCGCCCAAGATTATCGCTGGATCTTTCATGTCATCATCGGTGAGCTGTAAGCGTTTCAAGATCTTTTTGCAGTCGGCGCCCATTAAGCTTTTGAGAGTTGCGACTTGAATTTTCTTGTCTTCCCCGTAGAGCCCTGTCGCTACCAGGTAATCTTCGTATGCTTCACGAAACATCTTCCAATTTTTGTTTAAATGGTAAATCTCCGCTGCAATTCATTTGTTCAGGCGCTGGTATCTGATAAGTAGCCATATCGACCAGTTCAAATTCAAGATGGCGTCCTACACAAGAAAACTAACGTCGTCGAGAAAACAATTTCTTTAGCGTTCGTGTCGAAATCCCTCTGCACTTGTGACTGACACGGCTTCAGCTAAAGAATCCCACTCCTGACACCATGTAACGGTGTTTAATCCTCGCTAGAATCCCCAGATTCGAACTGCCGAGCTTCGGTAATTCCCGCCATCGTAACGGCTCTAAAGACAACCCCCCGCTGGCCTACAGCGGGCGCAATACTGACACCCAGAAACCCTTACAAGATAAAATCTAATTACATATATCGTAACAAGATCGACAGCCTAGCGGACCTGCCTCGCGGCCCATCATTTTGGAAATTCAACAATAGCCTCCTAGATGAACCCACATACGTCCAGAATATACGAGACAACTATCCAATCTGGTTAGAAGAAATTGGATTTTGTAACGATTTAAGAGTGAAGTGGGATTGGATTAAATATAAGATACGACAAGAAAGTATAACATACAACAAATTGAAAGGTCGCGAAAGGAAAGCAAAGATGAAAACCATTGAAGATACACTAAAAATGCGCGAAGAAATAATTGCAGAAGCACCGACTCCAGAAAATTTGGTTAACTTAGAAGCAATTAAGATGGAGTACGAAAGGGAATTTGATTATATTGTGAGAGGTTCAATAATTCCCTCACGAGCCACCTGGTACGAACAAGGCGAAAGAAATTCAAAATACTTTCTTAACTTAGAAAATAATAACAAAAAGAAAAGCTGCATTAGGAAACTTCAAAAGCCTGACGGAATAGAAACCACAGATGCAAATGTTATACTAAAGGAAATCTACAGTTTTTATTCAGATCTTTACAATGTCGAACCAGACATTCAAACTGACTTAACGGATTGTCCCTTTTTTGCAAGCCCCGCAGCAATTCCTAAATTAGATGAAGCTATGAAAGAAATATGCGATGGTCAATTGACATACTCCAAATGTTTTCAGGTGCTCTCAACATTCGAGAGCAAAAAAACTCCTGGAAATGACGGTCTTTCTGCAGAGTTTTATAAATTCTTTTGGTCAGAAGTTGGCACCCTTCTGGTAGACTCCTTAAATTACGCCTACATCCACGGAGAATTATCTAACTCACAAAAAGAAGCGGTCATAACCTTGATAGAAAAAAAGATAGAGATCGAAGATTTATTAAAAATTGGAGGCCAATATCCCTCGTAAATGTAGACGTTAAAATTGGCTCGAAAGCAATTGCTAAACGTTTGGAAAAAGTGTTACCACACATTATTCATTGCGACCAGAATGCTTTTGTAAAAGGACGAACAATTTTTGACGCAGTTAGAACAATAAATGATATTATGGAGTTTACGGAATTGAAGGGGTACCAAGGTATAATGACCGCCATAGACTTTGAAAAAGCCTTCGACTCACTGGGCTGGGACTTTCTGCTTAGATCGCTTGAATCATTTGGTTTCGGCGCATCCTTCATAAAATGGATAAAAACTGTTTATAAAGAAATAACGAGCTGTGTAGCCAACAATGGGTTTTTTACTCCAAGTTTCCGCATTAAACGAGGCGTCCGGCAAGGGCGATCCACTCTCACCATCTCTCTTTATCATAGTTCTTGAATTATTATCAATTTCTATCCGTAATAATGTTCGGATAAAGGGAATTAAAGTGGATGGAAATGAAATAAAATTAGTCACCTTTGCCGACGACATGACATCATTCGTTCGCGATAAACAATCAAGCATAACTCTCCTAGACGTTATCAAATTATTCGGTAGATATTCAGGACTGAATATTAACCAAGACAAAACGGAAAAACTCCTACTTGGAAATAACGCATCAAATAGCTTAGATTTGGGAACAATCGAGATTAAAAAATACATCAAACTTTTGGGGGTTCACTTCACCTACAATAACTTACTTTTTTTACAAGCTGAACTTTGAATCAATTGAGAAATCTTTGAGAGATATGGTTAAAGGTTGGAGCTGGAGAGGCCTCACAATAATAGGCAAAATACAAGTCATCAAATCTTTTTTGCGCTACCGAAGATTTTATATAGGCTCACGATGATCTCAAATAAAAAAGAATTCATAAAAAAGTAAACACCCTACTTTATTCTTTTATCTGGAAAGGTAACGATACGGTTAAACGCACTGTCTTAATTGTCCAATTGAAAAAGGTGGGCTCAAAATGCCAGACTTAGATTCGATAATTGCCGCTCAAAGAATAATTTGTATTAAGAAGTATCTTGCTCCTACCATAGGTCATTGCATCTGCTAACATAGGCAGTAAAGTGCCAGAATCGATGGTCGACTTATCTTTCCGAGCTTTTAAAGCCGCATCAAAAAGCTGTATAATAGGCCGGGCTGCTTTAACAACCCCTTTCTGGACCTCCTGAAGACCACGGTCCTTGTTCTTAGACTCTTTGGACAAATCGTGCCATAGTTCCATATTGACTTTGGGCACACATAGTAATTTACAGTTTCCAGGCGTCTTGTATTTCTCGTATAGCTCTTTGAGCCTAGAGTTCATTGCCTTCTTAGAGCATGCATCATTGATTCGTTGTTTCATTGATTCGTTTGTTCGGCGTTTGTTGTTGTCTTTTTACAAAGCGGCATTTGTGGGGCTTAAAAAAATCTGTAATTAGACAATATAGCACTTGTTTGCAAATGTTTTGATTCCATTTGATTTAAGTGTTTTTATTTTTCCGGTTTTGTTTTTTTCTTCTAATCGAGATTCTGTGAATTTTCATTAAATTTTATTTTGTTATTCTACTTTTCTACTAGCTTGTTGTCAATATAAATTTACACGCAATTTCACGATCGGATTTTATATCATAATTCGTACTTTCACTACATCGCTCGGTTTGTATGCTTTTATATCTCAGTTTTTACCTTTTATCAAAATTCGGCAAGTTTCCAATCAAGAAAATATGATTCGCACTGCTATGAATGAATTACGATCGACTTATTCTTATAAATAAAAATTTGAAAAGTTTTTAAAGTTAATCTTCAGCTTTCCACGGCTTCGCTGTAGGCAAGAACATTTCTCTATCGTCACCAGACGCAAACATAACAGCCGTTTATTCTACCCAGAGACAAACTGATAGAAATTAGTTCACTTTGCAAAGTATTTTTTTTGTTTATGAATGAAAACGTTGTGAAGATTACCGAGTTAATTTAGGTTTTGCACGCGTTGTGTCAGTTTTGCTTTACGCGGCGCGTAAAGATATTTCTTGGAAAAAGACATAGTACACAACACCTCGGGCACATTTTTTTCAGTGAATAACATCCAGTAAATAACATATGTTTCTTCTCCGAAGATTTTGTTTGCCATGAGTATAGCATGGACATTAGGTGTTGTTCTATTTTGGAATACTGAATCATTTCCATTATTAGATTTAGCTACATGCTACGATGTGCTTTTGCAGCTAAAAAAATACGGTTTAATTATGCAATAGTGTGCAAGAAAAGTCGTGATTTTGCTTACTTAGCTAACTAATGTTTATCATTTTGTATAGATGTAGAAAGTTTTAATTTGGTGGAATTCATTTTATAATTGCGTTCGTTTACAAGTCAAATTGTGTTTGCCATGAACTGAATGACAAACCAAGCATTTCAACAAGCCATTTCAGCGACTCGATTCAAAGACATTAGCATAGTCTATTAGGGACCATGTTGACAGGCCTGAAACTATGACACCTGTGGGTTTCGTGGTGTTGTGTACCAGACCTTCAGAGTTTAGCTCTTACGTCTTTAGAATGTTTAGTTATGCCGTCATATGTTTGTTAGCTCGAAAAATAATAGGGCGAGTGTTTCTTTATCTTTGTTGCTAGATAAGTAGTAGCCGTGATATAACTGTCACATATGTAACCTGGCCGAGTTACAGCATGCTTCGGTAACCAGGCCAGGACTAGACCTCATGTATAAAATAAACATTGCTTCCTCGACTCGTTGTATGTTACATGGTGTCAAATAGTGGGATAAAGAGCCGAAATGGATCAGGATTTTAAGCTTCCAGAGTACTTATCATCACAAGGAAACCCTTGCGAAAATTGGAGACGATGGATTCAAATATTCGAGTTGTATCTCGTCGCAAACGAAAAGACGAAGAAACCCGATTCAACCAAAATCGCAATGTTGTTGTCCGCAGTTGGACCCGAAGCTTTGGAGCGATACAACCATTTCCAATGGAGCGAAGGCGAAGACAGAGAGAAATTCATCGATGTGAAGGCAAAATTCGAAAGCGAGTTAGCTGGCCAGAAGCGGATTTTCTTCTCCAGGTATCAGTTCTGGGATTATCCGAAGACCGCGAACCAAACCTTCGACGAATTCCTCACCCAGCTTCGAACGCTCGCTTTATCGTTCGAATTCACCGAGTCAGACAACATGATCAGAGACAAAATAGTGTTCTCTACCGAAAATCCTGCGGTGAAGAAGCGACTGTTGGGTGAACCGAAACTGGACCTGCAAAAAGCTGTTGATATATCTCGATCGTCGGAATTGGCACACAAAGAATTCGTAAACGTGAAAGGTGCCAACAAGTCGAATGACAACGAAGTAGACGCACTCATCACGAATCATCCAAATAAAGGCCGAACTCCAAAAGGTGGCAAGCAAGGCCGATTTCGAGGAGGAGACATCCATAAACGTGATAAAAGAAGAAGTTGTGAAAGGTGTGGAGCCACACACGCGCGAAACCAGTGCCCAGCTTGGGGAAAAACATGCCAAAAATGTGGAGGTCCAAACCACTTTAGCAGTGCAGAACGGCACATCCAAGTGGCAACGAAGTGGTCACTCAAGACAGTAGTGAGGACGAGTTCTTTGTGGATTCCCTCTATGTTGGGAATATCTGCACCAAAGACAACCCAGCCTGGTTCTCTGTTGTGAAAGTAAATGACAGCTCAGCTAACGTGATATCTTGGAAAACGTTCAGAAGACTACAAAACCCTGCTCGCCTGCAACCGTCAAATGTTTGTCTGAGAGCCTATGGGGATCACATCATCGACCACAAAGGCAAAGCTATCCTGATCTGCAAAACCAATTATCATGAAGAAGCACTTGAAGGCTTGGCATTTTTGCTGTTTAAAATACAAATGTTCAACCATTATGACATACTAACTACAGTAGTTCTCTGAATGGTATCAATATGACAACTCCTACAAATAAGAACCTACTAAGAACCTTATCAGCCTGAGTTCGGAAAAACTACCCCAAAATATAAGAACCCATTCAGCCTGAACCCCAAAATTCTAGGTTCTTATACGCGGGTGTTTACTGTATTCTCAGAAAAAATAACGAGATATTTCGTGAAAATTCGATAAAACTTTCAGACTGTCGGGTATCTAGTAATTTGAAAACACTTCCCGGCTGCCGGGTATCTGGACACAACGATCACAAAATCGACCCATTTCTTGGGTCGCTTTTTGACTTCAACACGGTCATCCTTAAAGTAAGGTATTTTATGAAGCCCAATACCAGCCTATGGGTTCGAAATATTTTTGCAGCCGTAGGCAAAACAAGTCGTTGGCATTTTCGTAGAGCTATTTTCGCAGCAACAAATCACTGGAAATTCTTGAGATGATAAAAATCCTTCCCCTTCCGTGACGTCATTCGACCCAAACCTCGTGGTAATGGTAAAAATGATGGCAATTTTTCATAAATTTGGTGGGCCATAAAATGTCGGGGTTTTAAGCAAAATCAAATTTTTTACCGCATTTTGTTCAGAAAAATAGTACGATTTTTTTGAGCAAAAAACGTTTTTTGGTGTTATATCCACTTTACGTTTGGTTTCTTGCGGCCTCTGAAAAAACCTTACCTAGTTTCGTATTAACGAGATGGCTCTCAGAGCCCTTTGATTAGCTTACTGATCAGCAAGACAAATGAATGTAAAATGCTTCGAAAAAACTGACACAGTTACAAAACGTTTCAAAGGCTTATTTACGATACTGTTACTCATGCGCAAAGCGGCATGAGGTAAGGTTTCGGCTCCGTTTTTCTTGTTTTTATTATTTTTATTTTTTGTGTCACGATTTTGCATGCAAATTTATGGACGCATATTTTAAATTGTGCACTTCCGGTTGACTTATTTGCCATTTACACTTCCTGTTTAGTGACTTCCGGCTATTCTCACTTCCGGTAAAAGAGCGTTACTTAGGTGTCACGACAGCATCTCCTACAACACTACATACATTACTATGTTCACGTTTGGTATATATGACTTAGAAGAATCACTGGCTTCATTGTGGTACAGTCTTCATGTCCACAACATTTCAACAGTAAACAACGTGGTTTGCAGGAACGATGACTGAATGAAAGGAGTAACTCTTCTCCATGTCGGACATCTTTTTATCATGTTTAAAATATATCATAAAATTTTCTTACGCATGCGCATGAGTAAAGGCTGCTTGCAGCCTCTTGTTAATTTGTTTTTTCATGTGCGGGCTTCGTTTTCACAGCTCAATGCAATGATCCTGGCCTTCCAGACAACGGCATCAAAGATGGCGATATTTTTCGAAGCGGAGCAAACGTTACATTCAGATGCAATCCTCCATTTGAGTTGGTGGGCAGTCACGTGATATTCTGCAGAAATGGAAAATGGTCCAAATCCACACCCACTTGTGCTAGTGAGTAAATAGTATTGCCAACAGGAATAACAAACTTGTCAAAAGTAGTACAGAGCAACGACTAATGCTAAAAGAATAAACAAAGACGTAAATGCGATATCAATTACCGTAGAAATAAATCATTAATAATTTCATTAATAAATAATAATTCATTAAATAAAATAAAACTTTTTTGGAAAGCCGAAACATGAATCTTATTGACTAATCAACGTATACATTTTTCTCTCCTGTCTTGTAAAAAGGCAACTTTATTTCTGTCGTTCTGACTTAACTTCAGCTAAGTTTGATTTTTTCTTCTAAATTGTCGCTTTCGGAGCAAAATTAAAGCTTTCATAATATTTTTACCGCACGAACTGATTTCTCCGTTATCAGCACGAGCATATGTTTTAACTATGTATGACATAATTTTGACGGTCGAACGTCTGCGGACTAACAGAGATAATCGTAACTACTTAGAGTTGAGTTATTGAAGAGATGTTCAATCATATACTATACGTTTACCACTGTTTCTTTGATGATTTTTTCTCAACAATGTGATATTTTTCAGAATGTGGAAGGTCACTTATTATGGAGAACTCAAACATTCAAAATTTTAGGATCACATCACCTGATTCCACTGACCTCGGTCACCGACCTAATCATGCACGGCTTAATGGACCTTCCTCCTGGTGTACATCACGTCAGACATATTTACAGATCGACCTCGGTAAAACGTACAAAGTGACGGCCATATCTACACAGGGAGGAGAAGAACTCGGCAAATGGGTAAAACGATACCAAATCGGATTTAATGCTGGGGCAACTCTCGTTATCTACAGTGAATCTGGACAATTACAGGTCAGAAAAGTTTATAAATTATAAAATACCTTTTGCAATTATTATTGCTGTTTTATATCGCCGATATTGTTTTCATTATCAGCTTCGTCCACGTGGTACAAGCCTGATGGTATTAAAGAGTCGAGGAAAAATTAATAATATTGATAACAATGTATATCAATAATAACAATAATAATTCAGATTTGCCATGCGCGCGTTCCATTGGTCACGTTCAAAGCTACTAAATCTAAACAACTAATAGTACTAATCCTAAAACTAAAAATCAATAGCCAAAATTACAAAACGTTAATAAAAATAACTGTGAAAAGAATAGATTAACAGAATGTTTTACGAAATAAGCGAATCTTCGAAAGTAAAAAGGAGACAGATTACTTGTTTTAACTAACACCTTCAGTTGCTAAGGCCCGGTTCAAACGCCGAACTTCACATGTGCCGAACCTAATGCATATGAGCAAAATCTATTATTATTATTATTATTATTATTATTATTATTATTATCCTTGCTCTTGGATAAGAGCAAGGACATCCTTTGCTCTATTAAGATCCGCATTAATCTGCCTTAGAGGATCGAGAGTTAGAAGAAAAGCCTTTTGTGATTTTAAGAACATAGATATTGACATTGAAACCCAAGAAGGGGCCATAATGTAATGTTAAGAATTCTTTATTGCCGTCACCTTGTGAATACAAACGTCTTATATAAATTTTATTTTTATTGAAATTTTTTTTAGTAATACTTTTACGATATTTTATAGATTGTAATTATGAATATTTTTAGCATCCTAGTAGGTTAATAATTGTAAACGTGAAATTATTTGAGAATTTTTTTTTAATTAATTGTAAACGTAAGATTGTTTGAGAATTTTTTAATAAAGGTTTATTATATTAAAAATTATTATTATTATTATTATTATTATTATTATTATTATTATTATTATTAAGAGTGTCCTTTGCACTGCTGAGATCAGCATTACTTTGCCTAAGAGGTTCGCGAGTTTCTAGGAGAGTCAATTTAGAATTGTTTGACATTGACTTTGATATCGAATCAAAGGGCTCTTAAAGCCATCACGTTAATGCGTTGGAACATGAGGTTAAAAAAAGAAGAATCTAAAATAAATATAAAATAAATATGGTAAAGATGGCGTTGTAGAATCAGACATTATGTAGAAAATGCGAGGCGCAGTAGTCAACTGGATATGGTTCTTGGCAGGATAGAGAAGATTGAGAGAAAGTTTGAAAAATCGTGTTGGTACAAGTCAAAAAAACTTATGAGTAACAAAGAATCACGAGTGTGAATGTAAATAATTTTGATGTTAGTGAAGTGAAAGTGAAAGACTTTTCCCGCCTTGCTAGCTAATTGACGATGAAAATGTGTTGTTGGTTCAATTTACACAGTGCATTTTCAGTTATTCATTGTCTATTTTCTGTTGGGATATTTGACTATGGAAAAGACTTTCTAAATCAAATACAATAGATTGCCGCAATTTCAAAACAATTAAAAGCCCACAAACCTATCAAGTGATCGATAATACGTCACGTGCAATGACTTTATATCTGATCAGATGACATATTAATATTAATTATCAAAATATCAATTGACACAACAAATGGTGACTGAATCTTTAATATTCTTTAAAGTAAGGCCAGGTTCAAACATTGAACTTCACATATGCCGAATCTAATGGAAGGAGACCGTAACAACATGTCATTTCTCCAGAGCTGCCTGTCCCCAGGACAATTTGAGATATGTTTAGCAGACATCGCGCCATCAGCCATTTCTTTTTCAACTCTCCAGCAGTATTCGAAAAATAGAACGAAAGTCAAAAATTATGGTATTTTGCTGTTCCTACTCTTGCATAATGAAACGGAAAGTTTTGTAGTTAGCTAAAGTATCAAGTCTGCTGTTTTATATATTTTGACGTGAAAAATGGCGGGGAAATGGTCATCACGTGGTCATTTTTCGGTCACGTCTGCTATGGACGCACTTATATAGAAAATATTGGGTCTGGAGCGGATAAACAGGGCACCACTCCTGGCGGTCACTTTTTTTAGTTTCCCTTAGATCGAAATGAGGTTCATGACAGGCCTGCACCGACTCCGCTATGTGGTTTTGCGGTTGCGATGCATTTATGTAATATATCAAACACGAGGAACAGTGTTTCATCAGATTTCCAAACACCGAGAAGTGGATTGGAAAAACGAGGCGCAGCCGAGTTTTTTTAAACCACTTCAAGGTGTTTGGAAATCTGATGAAACACTGTTTCGAGTGTTTGATAAAGCTTCTCAAACTGATCGTTAAATGCGGAGAAAACGAAGGAATAAAATCGCCAAAATCTATGCAAATTAAGAAACGATTTCAAAACCTCCTTCACGGTAGTGATTTCCTTTGTGTTCTCGTCATGAATTATTAATGAGTTTGAGAAATTAGCTTTCAAAGTTTGGCTGTTATGAGTATGTCGTTAAGTGATTTACGTCTTGTATGATGTGTTAGGCGGCGTTTTGTAAATAGTTTTCAGGAATGGTTGGTTTTGAACGAAACTCCATTTTTCATCAGTATTTGGTTAAGTTTTTTCAGTCGTGGGTGAAATGTTGAGACAAAAGGCATTATTATCTCGCGAGTTTCTTTCGTTTTGTTTCCATGCCAATTGCGTTCCGGCAAAAGTGAAATTCAGAATACCAGTGCATTTAGGAGGGTGCTAATGGGGTTAACAGTTAACTGATAAATGAAAAGTTACCGTATTTTCTCTATTAAATGCCCCCGGCGTTTATTTCAAACTTGGCCTTGTGGACCTGGCGTTTCTTTGTATCAGCAGTTTTTTCTCGCCCGCCATTTTTTAAGAAAGGGTTATTATTCGTTTTTCTTGGCAGCCTTGTACCTTGCCCTTAAATCTTAAGTTTATTATACCACATACAAACGTTTGAGGAGCTTACTTACAACTTCCTCTATTATACCCGGCGTTTATTCGGGGGCCGGCGTTTAATCGAGAAAATACGGTAACAGTTAAGTGACATTCTATTAATTATACTAAATTAACGATTGTTGTTGTTAATAAAAGCAACATAGTTTTTTCCTAACAGCAAAGCTATTTTGTGACTTTTACCTGCCTCGCTGCGTGACCAGGTGACATATTAACTGATATTATATGCGAAAGGTCCCAGGGTCGTAGAGCGTTGACCTTGATCTCCGTGATGGCGTCGAGTGGCGTGGTCAAAGTTATTCTGAGTTTTTATCGAGATGATGACAAAGGATCGGCATTCGAATGACACATAAGTCGCATACCGTTTGACATGACAAAGCACAATTCAATGGACATATAATCAAACAATAAGCGGAAAGTTTGGACTCGGTGAGTTTGATTTAAAGTTGTTCCGATTAGAGAAGATCGACGGGAAAGCTGTTACAAAGGCTCAGTTGGAAATGGAGCTACCTTTTCTAATGGGAAGTGCGACAAGTGAGATACATGGTGTGTATTTTGTTTCGTCATTTTGTCCTAGCACGCGAACGCGGGTTGACCCAGGGGTTGACCACACGAGCCCTTTTCAGTGTTAGATTAAATGAGTAAGATTTCTGATTACACTAAAACCTGTATTAAGCAGACTCCAAAGTAAGTGGACACACCGTATTTTATTGGACACAAGCATCAGTGTAGGCTCGACTACCAGCCGCTGTTCGGGAAATGAGCCTGCGCTCCTCCCCCGAAAAGACGGCTGGACGCGTGAACTTGTTATTGTTAATTTCCTCCAATCAGAAGCTTGCCTGCTTAAATAGAGCAGGCGAATAAATTATTTTTTTAGAGCATAATTTCAAAATGACGGATGTGAAGGAGTTGTTTGATTTGGCGTGTGATCGTGTTGTAGAGAGATTTAAACCTGAAAATCTCAACGTTTTACAACGGAGAGCGCTGGAAAGCTGGTTGACCTTGAAGATTTGTTCGTTATTCAACCTACGGGATCAGGAAAGTCCCTTATTTTCCAATCCGCACCAATGATTTTCGATATTGTGCAAGAGACGAGTTTTAAGTCCATTGCTGTCGTTATTTCGCCCCTGACTTCGCTAATGGAAGATCAAGTAAAATTCCTAAAACCAATAGGCATTGTTGCCGAGTTTATTGGCGAAGATCAAAAGGACGAGGAGGCGAAAAAAGCCGTTGAAAGGGGAGACTGCGAGATCGTCTTTGGATCACCGGAGTCATGTGTTGTGATAGATGGAGGAAGATGTCGAGTGAAGTCTATGAAAAGAGATTGTGCCTCATTGCTGTGGATGAAGCTCACTGTATTTCACACTCATATACATATAGACATATTGACAAGATCTGGCGCTACATCACTTGTGTTTGACATATCCGATGATCAGTAGCGATGTATTAATTAAATTTTGAATTTACGTCACAGACACAATCGGTGGCCCACGCGTCCAGCCGTTCTTCTCGGGGAGGCTCAGAGACCGGACGCGAGAAAGCGGCGGAAATCGAGCCTAGCATCAGTGAGTTTCGATTTTTTTTCCTTCCCATACTCTCTGTGTACGATCCTGTATCAAACAGACATCTTACTGACGATCCTTATTACGGTTTTGGAAGCTATCTTGACAGGTGAGAAATTATGGTTTTTGTATGAGAATCTAATGTCGAATAATTTTCGTAAAGCGGCTGTTCTAAAAAAAAAATATAAACTAAAGCTACACGGCAAAGAGTTCTACTGACAAATTTTGGGGGCCTGTTGCTTGTTTTAGTTTTCCATACATTTCTCTGTCTCTGGTTTTATGTAAACAAAACAAGGCTTATGTCACGCAAAATTCGTTGAGAGGGAAGGGGTGCGTTGTCGCGAACGCCTCTGTTTGGCACAAGAAGTCCATGACAATTCTCAAGTAAGAATGATTTAATCGCAAAGTCCCTAGATCTTTAGTCACAATTTTCACCAATCCCGAAAACGCATTCACTCTGGTCATTCACATGGCCTGTAAAGTAACCTTATCTTAACTTTGCAAATTTAAAAGCCTTACTGATATACATAATTTCCTACTTGTCAAGATAAATCACTTGATAAGATCAATGAATGAAAATATTGAAATGAACCGATTTCCGACAGCGTGACCCAGTTAAAAAAGAAAAACATAAAACTTTCTTATACAAGCGCATGAGTATAGGCTACCAGTGTAGCCTCTTGTTAACTGACCGAAAAAAATAGTAGTTAACTGACAATTGGGTACCCCCATTAGCACCCTCATTTAGCAGTGCTAGATTAATTTGTCGTGTGTTTGGCCTTGTTTACAAAATGGTAAAGTAAGCTCACTGTAGCTGTCGAGAAAAAGCTGCGCCGGGTATACAGCTCTTTACAGGCAAAAAACATCACGAACAGAAATCTACAACCGGAAAGGAGGAAAGAGTTACGCGATTAACATCGGAACGGATAGATTGCCATCCAAAATGGTGGCGCTGTTCAGATGCCAGTGTTACTTTTCCTTTATACCCTCTTAAAGTTTGATGTTCCCAATGTTTACGTATTTTTCTACGAAAGAGACGATAACTTAATTTGTAATAGGAACGAAATTAAAAAAGCCCGTCAAGATTGTTGAAAGGAGGTGTCGCAGAAGATTCCTGTCAGTTTTTAGAATTTTCAGTCAGTTCAGTTGCAACCTGTTGGTAAACGAACTTGAAATGTTCACCCGTATACAGACTTCTATTTTATGAGAGGGGTGAATGCAGCGATCTGTTTTTGGTCGTATCGTAAGTGTCTCAGTAAAGGCTGTAATTTTAGCTTGTATTCGCTACGCTTTATAGCTGCGTGGAGCTCGCTAAAACCTTCGTTGGCATTTTTGACAGTCTAGCGACTGCTACGTTTAAGCCTACAATCTTGGACAAAACTAGTTGAGACTTTTGTACACTAACGCGTGAAAACCAGACTTACTTCGAAAATCATTAAAAATATCGTGTAAAACAATGCTTAAACCCCCCTCCCCCCATTCAATGTTGTTCATTATTTTTGTTGGACTGTAGAAAAATTATTTCAACATTTGAACAACATTGTACAGGGGGGGGGGGGGGGTAAGAAATGAATGTCATGTGCGTTGAGCTTAAAATGTCGTATTTTGTCTCAACCCTTTTGTCTAAGATTGTAGAAATGACTTTTACTGATATTTCTAACAAACGCGTGAAGTTGTGATCTCGAAAAGGTATACAGTTTTAGTAGTGTGTGAGCTGATGATGTTGATATGGATTCCATCTGGGAAGATTGCTTGTACGATTTTTTACGTGACCAAGTGCATGTTCCCGAGTTACCATACCAACCAAAGCAGCGTCATGGACGCCACCATGGGTGGTTATTTATGGTGTTATTCTACATTTGTTTGCGTTTGTATGCACGTATGGATCTTCTAAGAAGCTATTGTACTAACGAATCAAGCTCAGAAAGTTCAGAAAACACGACTGTAGAGGAATCTCTGCAACGGAACGAACTTAGAAGTATTTATCTTGTAACTTACAGTCAAGCGGATATTGTGAAATTTGGTGCGCGTGAAGATTTTGCGCTCGCTGTGGTACAAGCGTTCTCTCAAGGTAGTGCGAAGGTTGTTCAGTGGTGTTGCAGTAGGGAACAGCATCGAACTTCAGGTGAACATTACCACATTGCCATAAAGTTAGATCGTAATCAGCGCTGGTTTTCAGCCAAACAATATCTTCTTCGTGAGCACAATATTTCAGTTCATTTCTCGAATAATCATCACAATTACTACAGTGCTTGGCGTTACGTCACGAAATCAGACAAACATTTTGCGGAAAGTGCGAACCATCCTAATCTAAAAGAAAAAAGAGACCTGCCACAAACTCAGCCAGCCGTTCAAGACGCCAAAGAAAGCGTTCAATCAAACCAGCAGCCATCAGTGATACTGACAGTGACAACGATGGTCATGAATGCAACGACTCCTCGGGCCGTAGTAAACGAAAAAAGAAACGTCTTTCAGCATATGATGTATCGGAGATTATTGTGGACAATGATATTAAAACACTAACTCAGTTACAAGCGTTGGCGTTTCAACAGAAACAAGAGGGCAAAATCAACCTTGCGGAGTTTTTACTAAGCCGCACACCTAGTTTGTGGCTGACGTTTTGAAATCGGCATGGGAAATAGAAGGCGCCCAGGATAAATTGAATAGAGCCCAGAAAACCCGTATGGACATCCTGGAAGAAGTGAAAAATGGAGATTGTGCTGCTCGATGCAACGGGCATTGGCTTAACTGCGCTAAGGAAGTCCTTAGAAACAACAATGTGCCTGTCACTGTGTTTAAACAAGCTGTCAGTGAACTTCTTGTGAAAGGCCGCGGCAAGTACAAGAACATAATGATAGTTGGTCCTGCGAACTGTGCCAAGACATTTATTCTAAAACCACTCAGCGACATCTACAACACTTTTTGTAACCCAGCAACTGGAAGCTTTGCTTGGGTGGGCGTGGAGAACGCGGAATGTATATTTTTAAATGATTTTCGTTGGTCTGCACAGCTGATACCTTGGCATGACCTACTGTTACTGTTGGAAGGTCATTTGGTACATTTACCTGCCCCTAAGACACATTTCGCCAAAGATATAACTTTGACAGCTGACACCCCTATCTTCTGCACAGGAAAAAGGCCACTCACATACATTAAGAACGGCGTGGTGGATGAACGCGAGACTGAAATGATGACTGTTCGTTTCAGAGTGTTTTATTTCAATTATCAAATCCCGCGGGATAGCCAGCGCGAAGTCCCGGCCTGTGCAAAATGTTTTGCACGGCTCGTGCTGGAGTAAAGTACTTGTGATGATTGGAATTTTGTAGAAGCCGATTAACTACAAACAATGAACAGATTCAGTTAAAAAAAAGAACGAATAACACCACATTTTAACGAATAACACCAAACTGCACTAAAACAATAGATCAACCTTCTTATATTTCATAGTCTCCCACTGTTATTCGTTGTTATTCGTTTAAAATGTGTCCATTTCCTTCTGTTAATCGTGTAAATATGTAGCAATTGTGTTCTTAAACTTTTTCACGGAAAAAGATAACACAACCATGTATTTCAAAGTATTATAAATAGACATTTATTGTCGTCGCGTTACGTTATTGTTTAACACTGTGTCACGCGCGAAACATGTTACGTGACGTACCCATGATTAACGTTACATTGCTTTCAACATTTTTCAGTCCGCATTTTTTTTTCTGTACAATGTAAAATTTTCCTTAGAACGAGTTGATTATTAGTATTTTGTACGTTCACCTTTACTTTTTATAATCGCTTCCATGCGACCACTCATTGTGTCAATAATTTTATCAATAATATCTGCAGGGAAGTTGTACATAGTTGTAATTACGCGCGTGGCAAACTGTTCATATGTCTCGTGTGTAATATTTAGCTTTAATGCTTGCTTACGTAGTTCCATTTTTATCAGATTAAAGAAATTTTCCACAGCATTTACGTCAGGCGAACGTGCTGGTATAAACAACTGTTTTGCCCTTTTCCGACGCAACACTCGGCGGACCAGCCCCGAATTTTGATTTGAGGCGTTATCTTGTATGAATAATCTTGAGCCATTCTTGCCCGCCTTTATAAACATTGCGTCCAAATTCTCTTCCAGAAACTGCGCAAATGAAGCACCGTCAAGTCCTTCGTGTTCACTGCATTGAATGACTCCCTTTCCATAGGAAATGGCCACCATTAGTCTTAAGACCCGCCCACCACTACCCTCCTTCGATCCTTTAGCAGTGCACCCTTGCTTCAGGCCCTCGCTTCTTTTACGCCACACTCTTCCTTTTGGAGCACGCGCTTGATCTGCTGGATTTGTTTTGTAGTAGAAACTAACACCATCAAGAAAAAACGCAACTTTCCCTTTCCAAACATCACCAGAGTATTTTTTTCTTCATGTCTTTTGCAAAGAGTACGCGCTTGCGCAAATCACGCGCTGACATCAATCCCTTCTTTCGCGCTTGAAGGTAAAAATACCCCTTCCTATTCAAAAATCTACGGACAGTTCGGTCGCTGACCTTGTTTTCTGGCACTCCGGCTTGTTTTATTAGTCGTTTCGATGAAAACTGCCCCTCTTGCTTCCTTAACACAGCCAAACTTCGTAGCAATTTGCGTTCATCACGGGGGCATAACTTCCTTGGTCTACCACCAAAACAACATCTTCTTTTTTGTCCCTCGGATAAAAATGATTCGTTTCGAATCCTATACACAGTAGCTCTTGAAACATTGCATTTCTTCACGATGTCTTCAGTTTTAAAAGCCTTATCGCGAGCTAAAAAGGCAATATATGCCCGTCTCTTTGGCTCAATAGCGGCTGAGAATACCATGTTTTTTTCGCACATCTGATCAAAACACTGCACTAATTGGCTAAGCGGTTATCTGTGACGCGCCAAAAAATGTTATTTATTGTTCTCATTGAGGATTTCATTTAGAACCAAAGACTTCAAATCAGAATACCAGTTGAATGTAATTAACTGCCGGACTAATAGTTAAATAAAACAATGTTTCACTGAGATAAAATAAGTTTGGTTGTTT
>JAJGOT010001304.1:0-31301 GCA_022457155.1 Cladopsammia gracilis
CTTTGCTATCCCCGCGCGTGGAAAAGAGCGCAATCCCTCGCTCTTTAAGAAACGTTTGGAAGGGCCGGTTGTAAAATTCTGTCCCGTCGTCCGTTTGCAACCGCAAGGGTTGTCGTCCTTTACTGCCTCGCAGAATCGAGGCAAAGGCTTGCGTCACGGCTTTGCCGGTCTTGTTCTTCAAAGGCACCGCCCACACGTACTTGGACAAGACGTCGATGACGGTCAAAATGTAGCGGTACCCCTTATTCCATTTCTTCAAGGCCGACACGTCCACCAAATCGGCCACTCATTGTTCGTCGCGGTCAAACACGATCACGGGGGTTGTGGGAAACCGTTTCCGACGCGGTTTGTGCAGGGTATAACTCAAGAGCCCTTCCAAGACGCGTTTGGCCCGAGCCAGAGGCAATCCCGTCTGCTGGGCAAATCGTCGCAGGCCACCCAAACTGCCTTTGTTCTCGGGGGATTCGTAAACCTCACCCCAACTGACCGAGGGTCGCTTTGTTTGCGATTTGGCACGCGGGGCCATGTCGTTCGCCGGTAAGGGGCTCCAAGGCACTCGTAATAAAAAGGAGAGGGGAGGGGACTTTTATCGTTAACAAACAACGACAACAACAACCACACCGTGAATGTTCGTGACAACAACATGTTTTTTTTAATCAACCAAACAAGATAATATTTTTACACGAGAAAAAAAAAGCAATGTTCAAAATGATCCAATCCCGTCTGACACGTATTTGTACTTGCCACGGGGTGGCTCTTCCGCGGCTCTGGCCAAGTTCTCGGCAGCTCGACGCATCCAATAGTCAAAGGTGGGGGTCGGCTCGTCGGGCACGTACTTGTCTTTCAACCACTGCACATCCTTCAACATCTCCCACGAAGGGTCTTCTTCTTTCAGGTACCACCACAAGGCCTGCACGTAAATAATCTTTTTCATTTTTGCGGGGAACTGTTTCATCATCTCGTACGCGGTCTTCAAGTAAGGGGTACAACTCATATTTCTGAATTCTTCGGGGAACAGGATGGTGTTCTTCGTTCCCCCCCCCCCCCCACCACGAACCCTTTGTTCCACCCGGGGGTCTCTTGCTCTCTTTCTGGCTCTCTTTCTGGCTTGCTTTCTTTGTCGACCAGGGGCGGTTCCCAAGAGCTCCACGGCACGGGGTCGTACACCTCTTTCCTGACGCGGGGTTTCCAATGAATCCACTGGAAATACCCACAGCGTTCTTTGCCAAACTGTTCCACGCCTTTCTGGTTGACGCCGCAGGTCAGGAACACCTTTTGGTAATTGTTGGGGGATAAACTCAGTTTCATCCTCGGTCTCAACCCGCAGTCGCAACGCAAGGAAGACCACTGGGCTTTCAGGGCGGGGTGAAGATGGTCTTTCAATTTTTTCAACATCGTGTCCAGGTGACGGGTGGGAATGAACACCAGACATCCCTCGTGACAGCAACGTTCGTAAGAGAAATCCCCGCAACTGCCCGGGCACAAGGGTTCCCACTCGTGAATGGGGCACGACAAGTCGGTGACGACGACGGGGGACTGAGGTGGAGGGCCCGTCTGCGTGGCTGCGTCCACCCGGGTGGAAAGAGCAGAGTTGGTGGGGTCTTTGCAAAGGCTCGCCAGAAACGCATCCGCCTCGTTCTCTTCTTCCTCGGTCAACAAGAGAGGTTCGGGGGGATGAGGTGGCAAGATGTCCACGGGGGTATTCAAGACCGCCATGTCCTCGGGGCTCAATGTCTCGTCTTTCTTTTTCTTCTTTTTACTCCCTTCGGCATCGCTCTTGGTTTTACGTTTTTTAGGTGCAGCGACAGGAGTCGGTTGCGTGGCCACTCGACTCATACTCATAACTTTTCTTTTTGACCACTGCTACCGGAACGAAGAAGAAAAGAGGGTGAGAGAGAATGCGTCACGCCTTAAATGTCAAGTCCACGACCCCCTGTAGCGTGACGTGGTCGTATCCGATTGGCGGGCGTCCTCGTGACGTGGCCTCCTTCGATTGGTTAAAAATAAACCCACCACCGCCCCACCTGCCAGTCTCTATAAAAAACCACACCCCCTTCCCTCGCACGTATTCAAACAGAAAAAACAAGCAACATGGAAAAGGTATGCGTTTGCATCGACCTGGAAGGGTTCCAAATCCAGGGATGTTTTCTGTGCCGCGAAATGGGGTACTGCGATTGGACGCGACAGCATTCGGGCGTCGTCCATTACCATCTCCCCATCGAGTACGCTCAGTTATCGGACAAGGAAAAGATCACCGCCCGTTGGGTCATGCGCGACATTCACGGACTTCACTTTCAACCACCCCCCGCCGCCGCGGCCTACCCCCACCGGCTCTTGGACGTGCAAATCCGAGCTCTGTACGAACGATTCCGCACCGACGAGCGAGATACGGTGGCCTTCAAAGGGGGGCACGTGGAACAAGATCTCTTGGATCGACTCGGCATCCCCCACCTCGATCTCGAAACTTACGGGTGTCCCCCATTTCGTAAAATGAAATGCTTGGATCGCGATTGGCTGCTGACCAAAACGGAGGTGCTGGACGAACCGCGGGAAGTCATCGTGATCTTTCACAATTTCAAAGGTTACGACGGGATGTTCATCCTCCAGTACCTCTACGACAATCGCATCGAGGTCAAAGTTCAAATTTTCGTGGGATCGAAAATCTTCAGCCTGAGAGCCGGTCGGTTGACATTCAAGGACAGTCTGTGTTTCCTCCCCTATCCCCTCTCAGACTTTGCCGCCACGTTCAATCTGACGGAAAGCAAGAAAGGTTTCTTTCCGCATTTCTTCAACACCGAGGCCCATCAAGAGTACGTGGGACCTTGGCCCGAGGCGCGCTACTACGACCCCGAGGGTATGAAACCGGACGTGCGAAAAGACTTTGACAAATGGTACAAAACCGTGCAACATCTCGAGTTCAATTTGCACGAGGAAATGGTGGCCTACTGTCGATCGGACGTGCAAGTGCTCAAAGCCGGCTGCGAGATCTTTCAGCGGGAATTTGCCGCCAAAGCCGATTTCAACCCCATGGAGAAATGCGTCACCATCGCCTCGGCCTGCATGCGGTTTTACCGCAAAAAACATTTACGTCCCCGCACCCTGGCCTTGGAACCCCCCTGCAGATGGAATGGAAAAAGAGGGCACCAATCCATTAAAGCCTACCAGTGGTTGGAATGGCAGAATTCCCAACAAACCCAAGGGGTCATTGCGCACGCGTTCAACGGAGGCGAATGCACTCTCCAAGTCGGTGGCCGTCGCTATCAAGTGGACGGGTTCAACGAGACGACCCGCACCGTGTACGAATTTCACGGGTGTTTGTGGCACGGATGCCCCGTCTGTTTCAAAGGTAGCATGACCAAGACCACCCGTCTCCACCCCGATCACACCAAGTGGGAAATGCACGAAGCAACGATGCAAAAACAGCGGAAAAGGTATGCGTTTGCATCGACCTGGAAGGGTTCCAAATCCAGGGATGTTTTCTGTGCCGCGAAATGGGGTACTGCGATTGGACGCGACAGCATTCGGGCGTCGTCCATTACCATCTCCCCATCGAGTACGCTCAGTTATCAGACAAGGAAAAGATCACCGCCCGTTGGGTCATGTGCAACATTCACGGACTTCACTTTCAACCACCCCCCGCCGCCGCGGCCTACCCCCACCGGCTCTTGGACGTGCAAATCCGAGCTCTGTACGAACGATTCCGCACCGACGAGCGAGATACGGTGGCCTTCAAAGGGGGGCACGTGGAACAAGATCTCTTGGATCGACTCGGCATCCCCCACCTCGATCTCGAAACTTACGGGTGTCCCCCGTTTCGTAAAATGAAACGCTTGGATCGCGTGGAAGGTTGCAGTTTTCACGCCGACCCCATACGTCATCATTGCCCGCAAGTTGAATGCCATCATTTCGTGGATTGGATGCGACGACAATGCGGGATAACGTATCAGTCCACGTACAGATACCATTGGTCCGCCAACCGTCCCGTGTGGACAAAGTCGACGACGGTCTAAATAAAAAGAACCCGCTTGCCCCGGCTCGGACTCATTTTTTTTTTTGCGTTGATTTCTTTCACGAGCGCTCCTCATCATGTCGATGGCCATGGACATTCCCGTTTTGAACGACTACACCATCATCACGGGTGGAGCGCCGGGCGTGGACGCCGAGGCGGAACGTCAAGCCCTCCATTTCGGGACTCGTTTGGACGTGGTGATTGGACCCCATCACCCTCGCCGTCAAACCATCACACCCTTGACGGAAGAAGAATTGAACCGAGCCGACAGTTACTTTATCACGGCCCAGGATCGATTGGGAAAAGGGGTTTCCAACGGCATCACGGCCGAATACTTGAAACGCAACTTTCACATTGCGGCACGGGCCGGCACCGTCTACGCGTTTGGGTTCTTTACCTACTACCATAAACAGATGAAAGGAGGGACGGGGTGGACCGTGGAATATGCCAAGCAATTGCATCGGCAGATCTTTGCCTACGACCTGGAGAAATCGCGATGGTACAAGTACAACTATGGCACTGGCACGTTTCACGCGATGGGGAACGGCAATTTCCCCCTCTTACACACCCAGAGTGCCATTGTGGGTTCCCGCTATGTGGACAATTATCCCCGATGGAAAGAGGCCCTCGCCGGATTATTCGAGCGCACCGTGGGGTGTCTACAATCACTGCATTGACACTTTGATGATTATTATTATTGTTTATCGCCCACCCCATGAGACAATGAGAACACTGCAAAATGAGACTTTGAACCACAACTTTGTTTATTTTTGATTCACAAAATAATTAAAATGTTCTTTGTAAAATAATAAATTGTTCTTTGTAAAATAAATGTTTGTTGAAAATAAAATGTTCGTTTTTCACAGTTCGTCTTTTGTTTTCTTGAAAAAAATGTTCTTTTTCAAAGTTCACCGTCACGGAAGGCAGCCATTTCCTCGTAATCACACCCCAGTGATCTGCAGTGGGGGCACTTGAATAAAAGCATCAGCCTCCCGTTCTCCTCCACCCACTTCAACAGGCACGCGTTGTGGCACCAGCCACTGCAGCAGAACAATTTGTTTGTCCGCGCGCGGTAAAACTGTCTGGCCAAAGTCCCATCCCGCTTGGTAAACTCTCGCACACTGAGCTTCTTCTCCTCAAGGCATATGATGTACTTGCGGTCCTCCTTCTCTTCCTTCTTCTTCTCCCCTTCATTTGTTCTCTTCTCCTCTTCCATCTCGATCGAAAAAATAGTCACGTGACCGTCCACAGCATTCATCTTAACGTTTCAATTTTGGTGTGAGTTTGAAGCCATACCCTCGGCCTTTATATAGATCCCCACGCACCTCCCGGCCGGAGTCTGGGGCGAGTTAAAAAATCAAGACCCATACCCCCCATGGGTACCCCGTTCCTTCCCCAGCATGCATTGTCCTTTTCCTCGAGAGTATAATAAGAGGGCGGGTACCGACCGACGACGACCTTTTTCGCATGGAGTGCTTTCACTGTCGCGTCTCTCGCATCGAGGGTAGAGATCCATTGACCCTATTGCAGACCTATCGAGGGGAAACCATCACCCTATTCGTGCGTGACGTCAAGGAAGCCAAACGCCGACGGTTCAAGTCGCGGCAACTCCATTTGTGTCGTTGTTGTAGAACGCTGTTCAACCTCGCCGATCGGGACAAGTTGTTTTTCCTAGTCCTCTTCGTCGAGTGTTAAAACCCTTCAAAATGCCCGACCGCGTGGAGGAAGAATTGGACGACGACGTCTTGTTGAAGGCCATGGAAGACGCGGAAGAGAGCAACCGGGGCCACCTCTTCGAGTTTCGACTCACCCCGGGCACGGATCGACGCGTGCAAAAGTTTGGGTTACGTCGTCGCGTGTTTGATGCCACCCTCCACGCTCGCACAGAACTCTTACAACCCCCACAATACGACGTGGGTTACGAACTCGAACAGGCGTTGCGACGGGCGATCGATCGCGAATTGGAGGAGGAACAGTTAACCGACGACGATCACGTGTTGTTTACCATGCAACATCCCAGCTTTCTGCACGCCTTTCAATCGTTTCACGTGCCGGTGCGGGAATGGCGCGGTTAGAGTCAACGGGTCACCCTCCTCTTGCAAAAAATGGCGGAGAAATTGAACTCCAACGAACAATTCAAAGCGGACGATCGTTTGAAAGTGCAAATCACCACCGTGAAGGATCCCGGACGGGGCAGCGGTCGTCGAAAGGAAGCCATCCCGGCAACGTACCCATCCTGACCTTTCTCCAAAAGAAAAGATGCGTCGTCAAAATCAAAAATCGGGACGAGTTGTGCTGCTCTCGGGCTCTCGTCACCATGCAAGCGTGGGCCGACGAACTTCCCCCGCGTCGGCGGACGCCGGAGCTTGGCTACGCATCCTTGAAACAAGGTGGCCCAGGTCAAACCCGATTGGCCAAAGCCTTGCACGCGTTGGCACGCGTTCCCGAAGGGCCTTGCGGGTTGGGGGCCCTCCATCAATTCCAAATCGTGTTACCGGACTATTACATCAATGTCCTCAGCGCCGATGAGGGTTATCAAGTGATCTTTGGACAGGGCGAGAAACGCGCCGACCAACGTTACCTGTTTCTCTTGAAACACGAGGATCATTATTACGGCTTGACTTCCATTCCCGCCATTCTCGGACGCAGTTACTATTGTCACTTGTGCGACAAGGGGTACGACAATGAGGATTTTTCTCGTCATCCCTGCGTGAAACGACGTTGCGTGGCCTGCAAACAAAAAGACTGTCGCGATTACCTGGCACTCCTCCCGAGCCACAGCAAACCACCGCGACCGACGCAACGTCCCTGCCCGGACTGTCGACGCTGTTTCTACGGAGACCGTTGCTACGAGAATCACCGGGTGTTTTCTACCAACGGACAAGGGGCCGACACCCCGGATCACTCCGTCTGCGCCAACCTCCAAACGTGCGAGACTTGCCACAAATTCCTCGATTGGTGGAAAAATCGGCGCAAACGTCAACGTCCCCACAAGTGCGTGGAATATTTTTGCAAGACCTGCAAGGATTATGCGGATGTCACCACCCACCGTTGCTACATTGACCCGGTGCACGATCCAAACCCGGAGGAGGGAGCCGCAGGGGGACCGCCTCCCACCAAACGCGCCAGACCAGCCCCGCGTCACGCCGCCCACACCGTCCGCTTCCTAGCCGCCAACGAGCCCGAGTCGGGGGAAGACGAAGACGAGGAAGAGGAGACTCGGCCCCGATTACCGCCCTATTTCGTGTATGCGGACTACGAATGCACGCAGGACGACCAATTGCACGTGCCCATCCTCATCTGCGCCAAAGGGGAGGATCACCTCGACACCGTGCCCGCCCTGGCTTTTTACGGTCGCGATTGCACCGGGCAATTTTGCGATTGGCTGCTGACCAAAACGGAGGTGCTGGACGAACCGCGGGAAGTCATCGTGATCTTTCACAATTTCAAAGGTTACGACGGGATGTTCATCCTCCAGTACCTCTACGACAATCGCATCGAGGTCAAAGATCAAATTTGCGTGGGATCGAAAATCTTGAGCCTGAGAGCCGGACGGTTGACATTCAAGGACAGTCTGTGTTTCCTCCCCTATCCCCTCTCAGACTTTGCCGCCACGTTCAATCTGACGGAAAGCAAGAAAGGTTTCTTTCCGCATTTCTTCAACACCGAGGCCCATCAAGAGTACGTGGGACCTTGGCCCGAGGCGCGCTACTACGACCCCGAGGGTATGAAACCGGACGTGCGAAAAGACTTTGACAAATGGTACAAAACCGTGCAACATCTCGAGTTCAATTTGCACGAGGAAATGGTGGCCTACTGTCGATCGGACGTGCAAGTGCTCAAAGCCGGCTGCGAGATCTTTCAGCGGGAATTTGCCGCCAAAGCCGATTTCAACCCCATGGAGAAATGCGTCACCATCGCCTCGGCCTGCATGCGGTATTACCGCAAAAAACATTTACGTCCCCGCACCCTGGCCTTGGAACCCCCCTGCAGATGGAATGGAAAAAGAGGGCACCAATCCATGAAAGCCTACCAGTGGTTGGAATGGCAGAATTCCCAACAAACCCAAGGGGTCATTGCGCACGCGTTCAACGGAGGCGAATGCACTCTCCAAGTCGGTGGCCGTCGCTATCAAGTGGACGGGTTCAACGAGACGACCCGCACCGTGTACGAATTTCACGGGTGTTTGTGGCACGGATGCCCCGTCTGTTTCAAAGGCAGCATGACCAAGACCGCCCGTCTCCACCCCGATCACACCAAGTGGGAAATGCACGAAGCAACGATGCAAAAACAGCGGCAATTGGAAGCCGGCGGCTACCGCGTGGTGGTCATCTGGGAATGTCAGTGGGAGCAGTTGCGTGAACGAGCCGACGTCGCCGCCTTTCTCGAGTTGTGCCCGTTCACCGTCCCTTCGCTGAACCCCCGCGACGCCTTCTTCGGGGGCCGCACGAATGCCGTGCGACTATGGGACGAGATCGACGAAACGCAGGGGGAAGAAATTCGGTACGTGGATGTGACGTCACTCTACCCAACCGTCAACAAGTACGACCAATACCCCATCGGACATCCCCGTCATCGTCACCCAACCGGTGCAAGACATCGACCAATACTTTGGCATCGCCGACTGTACCGTGTTACCGCCCGAGGGGTTGTTTCATCCCGTGCTGCCGTACCGTTGCCATGGCAAAATCACGTTCCCCCTGTGTCGAGCCTACGTGGAAGAAGAGATCCCCAAACGAATGACCGAGCGAACTTGGGTGTGCGAACACACGGCGAGTCAACGCAACATCCGAGGGACGTGGTGCACCCCCGAGCTCTTCAAAGCCGTGGAGAAGGGGTATCGCATTCTCCAAATTCACGAAGTGTACCACTTTCCCCCTGCGCAACGACGTACCGGATTGTTCAAAGACTACGTCAACGTGTGGCTAAAAGGAAAAACGGAAGCCTCCGGGTGGCCGCCGAACGCCGACGGCAGTCTCAAAACACCCGAGCAGCAAACGCTCTTCCGGGCCCATTATGCAGCGCGAGAAGGGATCCACCTCGACGCGAACAACATGCAATCCAACAAGGGGAAAAAAGCCACCAGCAAGCTGGCCCTCAATTACTTAATGTCTTTGGACATGTATCGGGGTTGAAGCTTAATCAGTCCAAAACAAAGGCACTTTGGTTAGGTCCTTGGCGCCTCAATGATTCGAAACCGGTGGGTTTAAAATGGACAAAAGATCCAGTCAGAACTCTCGGTATTTTTATCTCTTATGATGAAAAAGGAAACTATAAGAAAAATATTACTGAAAAAATCGAGAAAATGGACAACCGGCTCAACTTTTGGAGGTCTCGGAGATTAACTTTACTTGGCAGATGTTTAATTTTCAAGTGCCTAGGAATACCGCAGCTGATTTATTCAGCTTCAATGTCGAACATGCCTCAGGAAACGAGTATTAAGTTGATCTCAAGCTATTTATTTAATTTCATATGGAACAAAACACCAGACAAAATAAAAAGGCAAGTATTGTACCAGGACTATATTGATGGCGGTTTGCGCGTACCAAATATCTTAACCACATTCAAGTCGCTAAATCTAGCATGGATACCCAGACTTTTAAAAAATGAAAACTGTTCAAACGAATCTTGGCTGTATATCCCAAGTTATCATTTTAAAAGGTACGGCGGACTCAACTTCTTACTTCGATGTAATTATGATAAACATTTTATTAAACAGATTGATCTACCACTTTTTTACAAAGAAATCCTTCTCCACATGATGGAGTTAAAACAATTGTATGGATATTCCTATAAGCAAGATTTGGTGCTATTTAATAATAGAGAAATTTTAATAAATGGGAAGTCATTTTATTACAATGAATGGCATCAAAAAGGAATTCTTTCTATCCGAGATGTTTTAAATGACGAGGGGAAATTTCTCTCTTACCAGGAATTCCTGCAAAAATATAACATCAAGTGCAACTTTCTTCGATATTTCCAAGTTTTGACAGCAATTACCAAACATCTGCGAGAAAAAGCAAGCCAGACTTCGGTTGACAAACACAAATTCGAAAAGAACAACTTTATATTTCCTCTGTCACCTACAGCCTCAATAAACTTACTCAAGATGAAAAGCAAAGATTTCTACTGGCTTATTACTAACAAGTCTGTAACTAAGGCTACTGGCCCAATGAAATGGGAACACGAAACTCAATTGTTGAATTTGAATTGGCCTTGCTACTTTAGTAAATTGAAGGTACTTTGTAAGGAGACTAAACTTAGAGAATTTTACTACAAATTTCTACATAGAATTATCGCTACAAAGAAGGAATTGTATCATTTTGGTATTGAAAGTAATAAAAACTGCCTATACTGTAATGAAAGCGACTCGATAGGTCATACTTTCATTGAATGCCTCCCTTCCAAGTCTTTTTTCAGTCAGGTCTTAACATGGTTTAACAGCGAACATGTCACCTCCTATTCACTCTCCACAGAAGAATTTTTATTTGGAAAATTTGAATTTGGCAATGATCAATTAGCGCGTTCCGATGAGACACTAAAAAAATTAAATTACTGTTTGTTATTTGCAAAATATTATCTATATTCCCAAAAACTAAACAATGAACGAATAAATTTTGATGAATTTACGCAACGAATTGCCTTCAAATTTCGCATTGAAGGCCTTTGTTAACTCAATCTCTTTAATTTTAAAATATGCACTTATCCCATATTTAACATGTCCTTTTTTAAGAATATATGTAACAAAAAGTACTGCCCTTACTGGTGTATGTGTATCTTTTGTTTATGTCTCTTGTTGTATGTGTGTGTGAGTATGTACTTGTGTGTGTGTGTGTGTGTGTGTGTGTGTGTGTGTGTGTGTAGTAAATAATGCAATCGCATTTTTTTTATTAGTGTTAAATAATATACCATTGTAATATACCATTATACTATTATTGTAACTAGATCTCATCATTTTCAATAAAGATGTGCATTATTTAAAAAAAAAAAAAGCTGGCCCTCAATTCCTTCTGGGGAAAATTCGGCGAGCGAGAAAACAAACGGAAAATCCAACAAATCACCGCACTCGCCTCCCTGTACGAATTCATGAAAGACGAGACGATCGTCATCCACGATCTCCGCATCATGAACGACGAGTGCCTCGAGATCGCCTACGACAAAGTCGACGACGACGTCCCCGGCGGTCAAACCACCAACGTCTTCGTGGCCGCATTCACCACCTGTTGGGCCCGGCTACGTCTCTACTATCACCTGGATCGCGTGGGAGACAATGCCCTGTATTTCGACACGGATTCCGTGGTCTACAAATGGAAACCCGGCGAACCCGAAATCCCCCTGGGCAATTTCCTCGGCGAGATGACGGACGAATTGGATGACAAGAAAGGCAATCGTGACGTCATCGTCGAATTCTTATCCTGCGGCCCTAAAAACTATGCTTACAAGACGCGTTTGGGAAAGACGGAAGAGAAAATTCGCGGGTTCACCTTGAACATGCGCGGGCAACAACACCATCATTTTCAAGCCATGAAGGATACCCTGTTACTCGAACTGCGATCGCCTCTCCCCAAACCGCGCACCGTCAACGTACCCAACCCGCATTTCATCCAGAGAGACAAGCGCACCAAGACGTTGACCACCGTTCGCAGGGACAAACGATGGGGGGTGGTCTACGACAAACGCGTCATCGGCGACGAATTCACGTGCAAGACTCTCCCTTACGGTTACAGTTGGCTTTGACCCGACGACGATCTCACCGATTAAAAAAAGGGGCGTTCTCCCATTCGGGGATGGAACCCATGTCCCCGCTTTTAAAATAGCTTTTGTTGTTGTTTTCGTTGTGTGACTACTAAAAAGGGGCGTTCTCCCATTAGGGGATGGAACCCATGTCCCCGCTTGTAAAACTAGCTGTTTGTTTTTTTTTTCGTTGTGTGACTATTAAAAAGGCATTTTTTTGTGTTATTTTCTGTTTTTTTTTTTGGTTTCTCTGGCCATGCGGGATCTGGGACCCACCCCGCGAGCGGAACCAGTTCGACCCGTCACCATCCCCGAGCGACCCCCGAGCGATTCCCGAACCATCCCGAGCTCTCCCCGAACGACCCCCTAACCCATCCCGAGCGACCCCCGAACCCATTCCCCGAGTGGGATCTGGGACCTGGTTGTTTGAGACCACCAATTGCACCATCATTACGACCTTTAAGAACTTTTACGTCACCTTTAAGGTCACTTCCGGTCGTTTGATACCACCACTTCCGGTCTCCCGAACCCCATGACGTCATTCCTCGTCCTTGCACGTGATATGATGTCATCGCTCCAAAATAACTCGGCCTCTGATTGGCTACAAGTGGTCACGTGTGCTAAATCCTGGCTCCTGATTGGCCAGGATACTTCGTGAGCTGCTCTTACTACTCACGACGCTCTATTGTTTCAGGGCTAGGGTCCATTCTTCTGTTGTTTGTCCTATTGTTTTCTCAGACAATCCTGTGAGGCATTCGGATAGCTTCGTGCAATCTTTTTAGTGTATGCTATTGTCATTGCATAATTAATTAGGTCATAGCGGAAGTTTAAGTAATCTCTTTGCATTCCCCCATGAATGCGCACGCTTGTAGTAGTGACAATGCTTTGCGCTCCTGGAGTATAAATTTGGTCCCTCCGCCAAGAACGTGGTCATTTCATCGGTACTCCGTGACGACAGTCATCTTTCGCTTAGTGTTTGCTCGTCAACCGCCACCAGCGCTATGGCCGACTGTGTTCGTCCTCGTCCACCCGTTTCTGACGCTGCCCTGACCGTTAAAGGTCCTTTGGATAACCCTAGAACCTGCCGTTAATCCGCCTCCGGCGCCAGCATTGTAACCAGAGCCGGTTCCGGCACTTGGAGCTGCAGATGAGGTAATTTTTGGTGTATCCGGTTAGTCTTGCAGCGCTAGAGTTTATTCCGTTTGGTTACCCTTGAGTTTTTTGCTTCCCGGCGTAGTTTGCGTTTTTTCCTTCGAGAAGGCTATTTTTACACTTTCGCCTACGTTTTCCTTCTTGCCGCCACGTGGATTTGCATAGCTTTATCCTGTTTTAATTACCGGTAGCCTTTTGTTAGTTCGGTGTTTGTCATACATTTTGCGCGCTTTCTTTGGCATAGTTTTCAAGTTCGTACCATTTAAGAAGTTTATTGCGGCCTTGTTAATGCTTTCATGATGGCGTTTGTCATTGCTTTTGTCGTCGCCCTTTGCATGTCCTGTTTTCGGCGTTTGTTTAGCATCATTAGTTTATTTTCGTTCGGGTAGCATTACGGGGTATTTCAACGTGGAATTCTAAGGGTTTGCCGCCGAGGTACGGCATATTTGCGCATTGTTTAGGAATATTCCACTCAAATTGGGGGCGTGGTGCGGGATTGCAAATTTTTTTGGTATTTACCATCGGCTCGTGTTATGCATTTTAGTGTATGTCTAATTTTCTGCAATCCCGTGCCTCACAGCAAATTAGTAGTAGACCGGTTCAGACTGTTAGGGCAATGAGTTGTTTAAATGCACGAGTATCCCACCGGTGAAGACTGTTGGTGCAGTGAGTTATGATGAGTATCCCACCAGTGAAGTCTGATCAGTGTAATGAGTTATTAAAATGCATGAGAATCCCACCGGTGAAGACTGCTTAGTGCAGTGAGTTATTATGAGTATCCCACCATTGAAGTCTGATCAGTGTAATAAGTTATTAATTAAAAATGCATGAGAATCCCACCGGTGAAGACTGCTTAGTGCAGTGAGTTATTATGAGTATCCCACTGGTGAAGACTGATCAGTGTTATGAGTTATTAAAATGCATGAGTATCCCACCGGTGAAGACTGTTGGTGCAGTGAGTTATTATGAGTATCCCACCGGTGAAGACTGATCAGTGTTATAAGTTATTAGAATGCATGAGTATCCCACCGGTGAAGACTGCTTAGTGCGGGGAGTTGTTTTTAGTATCCCACCGGTGAAGACTGATCAGTGCGATGGCTTATTACCTCATGCGCGAAGCGCTATGAGGTCATAAAATGGGCTTCGTTTTTCTTCGTCATTTCTTTTTTTTTTTTTTTGGTGTCACATTTGTGCATGCAAATTTATGCACGCATATGTTATTGCTAACCGGGACGTCAGTTCACATAAACATTCTACAACTCGGCATGTGCTTTGTTTTCAAAACCATAGTTTTGTCTTGTCGGAGTAATAACACACATCCAAAATATTCAAAATGGAAAGAGAAAGCTTTAAAGAATACTCAGAAGCCGCTGTAGTGGAGAAACAGGAGAGCTTTCTTTAAGTGACGAAATCTTGCTTCGAGGAACTCCATACGTTTTTTCTCAATGCATGCGGGGTGATGTTTCTTTCGAAGAAGCGGAGTTTTGGAATTTTCAAGCAGCCGAGGGACTTTATACCATAAAAGAAATTACATTTTTCGGTGAGAATTTATGTTGATATTAATTTGTGGTTGACGTTTTCTTAGTTTGTGTTCTCGTTTAATAGTTTTGGAGAAATTTTCCATGATATTATGTAAACAAAACAAGACTTGAATTTCATAGTTCTGTTAAACTTCACACACGTCGCCTTACGCAAAGATGTCTGTGTATTTTTTTTGCAATTTTGATTTCCAAATCAGTTTCTCGGCAATTTTCAATACTATTTTATTCGGAGTAGTCGTACCAGTTATAGAAAAAAAAATTAGATGCACCGTTTTGCAAATACGCATTAAATTCTATTTCAACAATTGGGCTAAAATGTAGAATACCCGGTCACATTTTTGCATGTCATTGAATATAAATGGTTTCTTTTGTCTTCAAATACCTCGTTCTACCAAACGTTTAGGGATATGTAAATAAGTGGCTGCTAGGTATTCTAAAATCGCTTCTTATTTTGTGATGTTTATAAAGCGCTGCAATTAGGATAAAAAATCGCCAAGCCTTCCGGAAGCAGAAAATCACGGAATTTTGATAAGCGTTTAACTCTTTTATTCAAGGGAAAGACATTTTCATTCAAGGAAATATGAGTTGCATTATTAATCAAAGGGCTCTTAAAGCCATCTCGTTAATGCGAGAGAATGTAAGGTTAATAAAAAACAACAACAACAACAACAAGAATTGGAAAAGTTGGGTGCCTTTGATAGGTAAATGTAGTAAAGACGTGATAGGTAATATGTGTAAAGCTGCTAAATGGTTTATTGAAGTTGAAAGATTGAAAATACCTGTAGGTCTAATCGTAGAGTTAGACATTGCAGTCATAGAGGACTTAAGGGCTCTTTTAGGAGCCACCAAATCAATAAAAGGCATGAGCAACAAAATAATCACGAGTATGAATGTAAATAATTTTCATGTTAATTTACCGTATTTATTCAAAATAGTCTTCATTTTACAGTTGAGGGGAAACTTCAACTTGATTATATTTAGCGAATGAGCCGAGGCCAATGTGGTTGCTACGGGAGAAAATTATGAGGAGGAATGGGGGTGGCAAAACTACTTAGATTCAATCTATCTTACTTAGTTAATTTTTCTATGTTTTGTATCAGTCACAGTATTTTAGTAGCAAAGACTTGTATGGCATTACAATGGCGATTTTCTTATCGATCGAAATTTGGGAAAGATGTACGAAGGTTAAAAAATATTTACTATCTTTATTTATTGATATTTAAACAAAACTAAAACATATTGCAACGATTTTCATTTGGGATTAAAATTGATTTACTAGCAATGTTTTTAAACAGCCAATTTATATGTGCAGTGTATATGTGGATGTATGAGACAAAACAAGAACTTTGTGCATATGAATAAGTTCAGTAAAAAGACTTCAGTAAAAAAGGAATGTTTTATCTAAATACTTCACTAAGATAGACTATTGTAAAAAAGGCAAATGAAAATATTTTACTTGTCGCTTTTTCCGTCAACTAAAAAATTGTGTACCTTCGGGCAGAATGGTGTCTCTTGTAGGAATAGAGCTGGTAATTAGATTTCGTTTCCTTTTATAGCCGAAGCTGTTTTCAAAACATCTCGGCTTAAAGAAGCCTTGGTAAAAACGACAAGCGACGTGGCCCCGAAAATTGCCGACATGAGACGTTCTGAACAGCGAGAAGCGGCTCGATTCCGCTTCAAAAATACGACAAATTACGACAGCGACTTTAGAAGGTTGTGCAATTTACCAATAAAAATTAAACATTATTGACCATATCGTTCATATCAACACCCGACGGCCAACGGTCTGTTTTAATGATCAATTTGTTATTGAAACGTCTACCAACCTCGTTCCCAAGGCCCCTATCTTCCTCTCTCTTGGATCGGACGTGCAGTTAGAGTACACCCTAGACTCCCGGTATACACATACATATCCGTGACCTTTGATTTTTGATTTTTTGGCGCAAATTGGTTTTAACAAGCTTAATAATTTTCCTTCGAGCATTTTTATTTTAAAAAGAGACTTTTCTTTTGATCTTGATGAAAACTTGCACTTTATCAAATAAAGACAAATAAGTGACAGGTCACGCGTGTGGTTTCCGTTCGAATTACACGCACCGCCGGCTCCCCCGACGGTGTCAATTTGCGCGAGGGCAAAAGTAACGACCCTCCCCTCGGGTGAATGTCGGTCGCTAAGCTTTAGTATTCGAATTTCGTGGTACAGCCGTTTGGATCGCGGACAATGGCGAAGCGAAGATGGCCAGAATCGCTCCAAAACGGAGCCCTTTTAGAGCCCGTGAAAGGGAATTTGGAAGCTAGCACGAATCGCACGGGTAGACATTTAACCTGGCTTTCGCGTGGCGAGGGTTCGCTCAGAGGTCTCCAGCCTTCCCTTCTTTTATAGTGGATAGTGGGGCGAGTGACAAAAGTTGTAAAAATGCATTTAAGCCGGTCAGGATACATCAAGAGACAATAAAGTAAAGGTGAGAAGACTTAAGTGTGTAATATTTTCGATTTTTCTATCGCTTATCAATTCCGTGACAAATCGTATTATTACCTAGTATATTTCTTTACTGTGCACTGGATATCACGATTGGTCTGCCTGTGGGATCATCTAATTTAAATCTTTGATGTGTGCCACAACGCATCGGATAAATGTTTACGCTTATCCGCGTTTGTAGATCTTTATATATAAGATATAAACATCTAAGAATTTTACGGAGATTTTAAAGAAGAAAAGAACTGATCCATGACCTATGGTCGCTACAATGTCTGTCATTGATCGATCAGAGTCCGTTCACGCATATTCATTGCTATTTTAAGACTTAAATTCAGTCAGGAAGTCAAGACAAAAAAGTGCATATCCTTAGAATTCCTCTATTCCTCAAAGAAAGAATTAAGCAAATATATATTTTTCCAACGTTAATTTCGTTTTTAAGACAGTTTTGAGATTCGCTCTTTCCTGTTCTTTATAATCTTCCGGAAACCGGACATTCCACAAAGATAATAAGGTTCGCAGAACATTCATAATCCATCGGATCAACAAAAGCAAAGAAACTTTTGATAACTTAGACGTCAGATGTGGGTGGGCTGAAATATCTGTTTTCCGCTTAGTTGTCAATGCTTGTTAAAAGGAAATATTTCACGCAGTTGTATGTTGTTATCGATATCGATGTGAAATGTTTTGGAAAGTGAAGCGGACATTGATTTTTCTTTTGTGGAGAGTTGAAAAAGAAATGGCTGCATAAGTTAATGTTATACATGAATGGGTTATTTGCGAATATATAGTAGTTCTGTCTTTTTTTATTCGAAAGTCGAGAGTTTTCTATTTCCGGTATCATGTGTTTAGTAACTATTAGAGATTAAATGGGTCTGCTTTAAACCTCAAAATATAGTGTTGACAGTGTCTTCTTAACGACCCCCGGGGTCACGACCGCAGCAAAATTTCGTAAAATATTCTATTAAGATCCAAGTCTTATGCGATAGTCATATATTGGAATAGTGGGATCTTTCAATTGTTTTTTAATAGCTCCTCAGAGTTTATTCCGCGTGTAAGTGAAATGTGTTTCTCGGAGCTAGGCAGTATCTCCATTGTCAGAAGCCTGGGGGTGGGGGAGGGGGGGGGAGGGGGGGGTACTCAACAAAGTTTTGTACGGGGATGCTCCGCCCCGAGGTCCAAACCCTTACCCTTTCATATACCGATTTTGACAGAAAAGGTACCCCTTTCATATACCTTTCATTGAAAATGGTACCCCTTTCATATACTTTTCAATGAAAATGGTACCCTTTTCAGAGCCTTTACGTGCGTCTGTTTGATATATTTTGAAAGGCCATTTTTTTAATACTTAAATGGCAGTTTACCCTACCTTTTTTTATTCTTCAACGGCGTGGCTTCGCTTCCCTTTCCTATTCTTCGTGAAATCCCTACCCTTTCATATACTTCAACCCGTGAAATCCCGACCCTTTCATATACCTCTTACCTCAAAAAGGTACCCCTTTCAGGCGGAGCATCCCCGTATAGCCCATTATAGGGAGTACCCCCCCCCTCGGGGTCAGAAGTATAGCATCATTTCATCCGGTTTGAAATATTTGAATCTCCAGCATGATAGCTGTACACTCTTTATCAAGTTTCCCGGAAAGTGACATCATGAAACTTAGCGCCCCAATTTCTCAAATTATAAAATTTGTACTAAAGTAATCAAACATGCGGGATTCCTGACTGCAGTATTTTTCAAAACCTTTTTCTGATCCGAGATACAGGCAAGGTTGTCCGTTGTTGCATTATTATGCAGTATTACTTTATTTTGTATTAAATTTTCCACCGCAGAAATATACTCGCGCAGAAAAAAATTACTTGTTTTAATGATGTATATCGGCTTAAGAAGAACTTTTCAACAGTGAATATATTGCTATCATAACTCCGAGGCGACCGGCACAACAGTCATCTGTATTCCCGATTCAACTCCACACACGTCCTCAAAAGAACCAGAGACTGTTATCATAATACTGATACATTTTTACAACAACGTACAATAATTCACTCACTAGTTTTCTCGTTGTTTATGTTCATATTGGTTCCAGAACAGCAACCATATAACTAGGAGAACTATACAAACCTCCGGTCAGGAAGTAAAATTGTTTAATACCGATGCCTTGGATTTTATTTATACTTGACCAGAAATCCGCAAACATTTCCTCCTAGCAGAAATTTTAGCTGTCCCGACGCGCAAAAATTTCCTCCCGCAAAACAAATTCAGTCGGACAATCCGAAAAATTTACTTGTGCACGGTAGCTAAACCAATAAAACTATGACGTCTTTCCCATACTATTGCATACAAACGCAAAGTTCAAATAACCGCATCCCCAAGGGTAAGATGAAACCTGAGATAAACCGAACCCAAGCCATTAACCCTTGGGAAGGCCCCAAACCCAAGGTGTGTGTAACCACAACTCAATAGAAAAAAACGCAAAGTTCATGCTATTTTGCTCTGCCATACCGCTCATATTAACACACAAACTTTCCTGTCCCATTTAACTTTCTTATAACCTCTCCATTAGTAAAATACACCGTGAAATTCTCAAACTACGTTTCCCAAGAAAACGCATTTAACCTTATTTTACCCTTTTAAAGTAGCTATAATGGCTTTACGACAAATGATTGAAACTGATAGGTAACGTGAGATATCGAAATTTAAGAAGGACTAATACCTTTGCGGTAACGTAATGTGAGATATGACAAGTTCATCACAAGTTCCGACATCCCAATACCCTAGGGAAATTAACAATAGGTCCGGGGGTGCTCCCCAAACATTTTAGTGGCAGTATGTGACGCCCTTCTTGAAATCCTAACCGCTTTAACCAACCATATCCTCAATGCCCTAATATAGCTTCTATAAAGAAGGAACAAGAAACCCCCCCGGACAAAAGTCCACAAAATTTTGTTAACAACTTTTGTCCCTTTTTAGTACTCGACTTCGAAATCTCGCTTAATGCGCAAGCGCATTAACGAGATAAAAACGTTTTGACCTTTAGCAAAAAATATTCTCGATTCATGGTCATGAAGAAACACCGCGCGATTCAATTACATTTCACACGCGATCGAATTACATTTTACAGGCACACAAAATTTGCATGAAACGTAACCTGGAAAAAACTAATGGCAAAATCAAAGCAGTTATTTAAGGAACTAGCTTTATAGAAAAATTTCATTTCGATTTGGTCTTGAAATGACAGGTTTTTTTTTTCCATGATGCGTCACGCAATATTTATTTTTAAAATGTTTCACCAATTTATACTCATCACCACAGTTTTGACATTATAAAAGCAGAAGCTTCTGAATGCGATTACATGTATTTTTTTTTTCATTACCTGTATATTTTGGGCTTCCAAAAATCAATTGGAAATCCGGTCAGCAGGAGGGGTCTCTGGGCTTGGGAATCCAGGCGGGAGGGGGACCTAGCGGGCCAGGAAATCCGGGTGGATGGGGGGGGGGGGTGGATTCTTTCTGGAATAACCCAATGTAATACAAATAATTCACGGTTTGGGAAGTATTAGACAAGTGTGGATTTGATCAGGAATCAATAAATTAAATATTCAAAGCGAGTACATGTACAGAAAAATTGGTAGCTTCAATCAACATGTCTTGAGCGATGGTGCAATGTGTGTCACGCAAAATTCGTTGAAGGGGGGAGGGGTGCGTGACCCATTTAAAATATGGTAAGGACGGACCATTTAATTTTTGTGGGAGGGGGGAGGGTGGGCAATTTCTTCTGAGCATGAATTTTTTTTTTCAGCATCACTATTTGCAATAATTTTTTTACCTTAATGCTTGAACTTTTTTTCACGTGCTTTCTTGTGCACGATTTTTTTTTCTCTTAAATTTCTTCTGCAGAAATTTTTTTTTGGTAATTGCCCAACCCCCCCCCCCCCCACAAAAATTAAATGGTCCGTCCCTAAACGGTAAAACTTTCTTACGCAAGCGCATGAGTATAGGCTACAACAGTAGCCTCTTGCTTAATGAATACGCCACCGATGCTCACTGCAGCAAATTACTGAAATGGGTTAGCCACCGGCGAAGACTGATCGGTCCAGTTAATAATTTAAACGAGTAGGCCGCCGTTGACGACTGCTCAGTGCAGTAAATTTCTGAAATGTGTATCCCACCGGTGGAAATTGGTTCCGTGAAGTAAATCATTGAAAGGAGCATCCTACCAATTATGACTCCTTGGTGCGGTGAGTTATCATCATGTCACCGGTCATGCGTCGGGGGAGGAGGAGGGTGGGGGGGGGGGGGGTGCCCAGTGTCTCAATTCCGGACCTAGTTCGGAGCTCGGGGTCAACGAAGGGGTGGGTCCCCTGCCTTTTGTTTACATAATATCTCCCTTTGTTTGTTCATTTAGGATAAAATAGTTCGGTATATCAGGGTTGCTTAAGCTGCCTCACTTTCACTTTCAACAATATTCCTGTGTGCCTTCACCAGGTGTGATTGCTGTGTTTCAGCCTGACGCCATTGGGTCAGCTACGTTTCGTGCCCCTTGTTTTTCGGAGCGGGTGAATTTCATAACCATGTGTCGGTGTGTATCGCCCAGAGTACTATTGTGCTTTGCGACATGTACCTACGGTGCCCGATTTTGTTATGCGCGGCATAATAGTTTGCATGTTCAGAACTAGACAGCTGTGTTTGGTTAACATATTAAGCTTGGGAATACTTTATCTCTTCCCGACGTTCAGCTGCCGTCAATCAAGCGATTAACGCGCGAAGTAAATTTCAAAGTGCGATTACCTGGATGAGGTAGGCAATTGCGTCCTAATTAGGCCACACTTCCTATTCAAACCTATAAAAATCGATTTGTCAAGGAGTTCGAGAGTTTGAATGGCCAGAAACCGTGCATATTAATTAGCTACAATGGCGGGTTATTCAAGCGTTAGTGCTCAAAACGCGTCGTGATAAGAAAGGAAGGGCATGAATTTAGTGAAGTAGGCTGAGTTTTTCAATTATCAGAAGGCCTGATTTTGGTAGAAAAAGGATAAATCTACAATCTCTCATCGATTTAGGTAAATTTAGCTAGAACTAGACGCTGCATATGTGAGTGTATGCTTGGGCGTCGTTCATGTATTAGGCATATTGGAATAAAACTTAAAACTAAATGCAAGGCTGATCGGACAGCTATAAAGGGTATTTTATTGCCCTATAAAGGGTATATTATTGGGCAATAAAATACACTTTATAGCTGTCCGATCAGCCTTGCATTTAGTTTTAAGTTTTATTCAATACTGCTGATCCTGATCTACACCAAGATCCGGCTTCACTTCGCCGTGCTGTTTGTCCAAATGGTCCTTGCTTTATTTGAGAGATATTGGAATATGTCTGAGGAATCTGCATGCACGTTAGTTACAGTTTGATGATAGGAAGTATCGGAAAAAGTTTTTTCTTTCAGTTTATTTATATCTGGCAACTTTTTTTTTTTTCGAGGGGTAGGCTTGAGCAGTTTTTCTTGGGAGTGCCAGGATTTCCGAAGGCTTAGGGTAAGGGTTAGGGTTAATAATAACCCCAGCCGTGGTCAAAAGTTACTATCAGCCTCGAACCTTTGCAGCGAAGCTTACAAATGCCTTATTAAAAACATTTCTTCTACACCAAAAAAAAGTCAACATAAATGGATAATTGACTGTAATATCGATGAAAATTCAATTAACTGCAATCAGACTAATCTTTTGCCCTTCCGTTGCACAAGAGAAAGTAGGTTACAAGTTTTTCAGTTCAAGCTCCTTCATAGACGAATTGCAACAAATAGGTACCTTAATAAAATAGGAGTGTCATTAACTGATACCTGTACTTTCTCCTACTTTCTGTCAACAAAATTCAGAGTCTCTATTGCACCTTTTTTGGAACTGTGAACATGTTCAAACTTTTTGGAAGAACTTTCAATCTTGGCTTAAGTGCAACATCTAGTGAAACCACAAAATGTGCTTTTGACTTTACCTATTTGCCTGGGGTTAGTTGACACTAGTGAAGACCTGCTTGTACACCACGCACTATTAATTGCAAGGTATAATGTCTACTCGTCTAAAATAAAGGAAACTCTTTAATACCGAATATAAATATGTTCTCGAAAATGTTCTTAAAATGCCTAGAAATAGAAAGACTTTTCGCATACAAAACAAACATCAATTGAAGCTTTCAAATCAAAATGGGTTTGCTTCAATTTTAGTACCCGTCGCTAATTCAGTAGAACGGTCCTTTACCCCCCACCCCCCCCTCCCCCACCCCCACCCCCACCACCCACACCGCGTCTATTTATTTCATTTCTGTCTTCCTTTCCCTCTCTATTTTCTTTTTTCTTTCTTAAAGAAATGTAATGTATTGTATTGTAATTAGCGTAACGTAATCAAAGGTAAAGATAGTAAGTTTTTAGTAAGTAAGGTAATAAGTAAAACTGTATTGTAATTGAGGTAACATAATCTATAAGTAAATAAGATAAGTAAATAAGTAAGTATATTATTGTGTAATGTAAGTAGGCAAATAAGTAAGACATGTATTGTAATATAATTTATTGAATATTGTGCTTTGGGAAGAAAATAAAAATCAAAAAAAAAAAAAAAAACAAGAAAAAAGGATTTCCGAAGGCGACCCGATCAAACCCGAAGACAACCTGATCTATCGATCCGAAGATGTCCGAAGTTGTATTTTCATGAGCGTAACTATATTTTTAATTGGATCGCGTGTGCTAAAAGTGAAAGTGAAAGTGAAAACGAGAGACCAGTAATTCTAGTCACAATAGCTATCTCGCACGTGCGCGTTCTTTATCAGTTGTTACATTATTCGTCGTCATTCGACGTTCTTTTCAGTTTGCATTCGTGTCCGCGCGCAGATCGCTAAATCTAAAGGCGAAATACTGAAGTGATTTTAGTGACAATCGTCTCATTCGGGCGGATGTATAAATCAAAGCTGGCGCCGGTATTTACTTCGTCCACAAGCCACTAAAATTATCGGGAAGATCGGACTGCGGTTACAGTTAATCAGAGATGACGCTCTTGCAGCGTTATCATTTCTCAGTTTTCTAATCGGCCATTCTAGACGTACGCATCCTGTTGAAAAACAAACCGGAAAACTTATGTATTTTTCTTCTTTGTGGAACCTTTGTAAGCGTAAATGTGTGATTTTGCGAGGCAAAAGAGAAGACAATAGCGCGTAAAAATCGGGTGTTGAAACGCGTGAAGTGCGAGTGGAATGCACGTGAAGTGTACGTGAAGTGCGCGGGACGCGGTGCCCGTCAAGTGCCTGCGATTTCGAAGAGCGTGTATTGTATTGATTGTCGCAATAGAAGCGTCCTCACTTACAGGTTCAGACGTACTGTTACTACTGCCGTTTCGTGTCTCCCAATAGTTCGCGTTCAGACTTACAATATAGCCTGTTCCAGGAATTCAGAAAATGGGAAAGACCCACAATATAGGGGAATGGCGTGTAAAAATAGCGAGCAAAGCAGACGCGATGCAGATGAGAGGGGGCGCTGTCCCCTCACCGTTATTTCGCCTCCTATACTTTAGCGCTGTTCCCCAATTCTGGGCACCCATCCGGAGCACCTGGAACAAGATATACCTCTGGTGTGTGAGTGGACACTGTACCTGGGCAGTGTCCCTGGTGTGAACGCGGCGTCCGAGGAAGGTTGCCATTCAAATCCTTGAACTTTGCATCGCATTCGAGCGCATTCATTCCAGAATGACAAAGATCTAGTTTTCAGTGCCCGTTCCCTTATCAATTTCCTCTGGTACAGGCTACTAACACACCATAAAGAATAATTAACTGAATATTGAAAGCTTCCCCGCTGAATCCGGAAAGCTACAAGACGACTAGGGCGTTGTCCATATCCTGCCAGTATAGAAGCAACACGCAGAGTGCAATTTTGTTACATATTCCGTAACCAGTTAAAAGAGGTTAAAGCCCTGCTTGAATTTCCGAACTTGTTGTAGTCCGTTATAGCGTTATGGCTCCGTCAATTCCAAGCCCGCTCATCCCCCACCCCCCCCCCCCCCCCTTCCGGGAATTTGTCGGGCATTTTATAACTTTTCCTTCCCAAGGGTGGGGCATTTGCTAAAATAGGTCAGCCCGGGGGTGGGGCATTGTCAAAACAACCTTATCTTATGGATATTAAATTCGTACATGCTTCGTTGTTTATTTTAATTTTTCTGATTTCCCCCAGTATAAAAATATAAAAACTGAGCCGATAAATGTCGCTTCAGGCCTGCACTTTCCAAGTGAAAATATTAAAGTTTCACACAATTTTCAAAAACAGGCCGCCTATTGCCTTACATTTCAAGTGCCACAGAAGATAATATCTATATCGCGGCAAATTTTCAATTTTTGTTGACGTCTTATTTGCCAACATTCATGGCCTTGGTGTACGTCTTCGTGATTTGTCGCAACAGATCTGTCTATTTAAAAATTCAATAGCAACTTCACTTGAAAAAGCGTTTCAATCAACGGCGACCTTACCGTGTAAATGGATTGAACGTAAGCATAGTTTTAATCAAAATTAATAACATTAACAACGAGAATCGACAGGAAATTATTGGAGTCAAAAGTTTTGTGGAAACATAACACAAATATTTAGAACGAATGAGGGAACGGATATAAGTAATACTGAGCCAAGGTAGAACGAAAGAATTCCTAGCATTAATAAAGATCCATTTATTTGTGAGCAATTATTGCTTCCATCAACAATCATTGAAATAAAAATTTTGATCTTGTCCCATGGTCAAGCATTTACACTCTTTCAGATGCCCCACCGTGGGGATTTGTACATATAAGCTGACCCCACTGTGGGGCATTTGCTACTTTTTAAAAATAAAAAGACAAATGCCCGACAAATTCCCGGGGCGGGGGGGGGGGGGGGGGAGGGTGAGCAGGCTTGGAATTGACGGAGCCATTAGTAGTTTTGGTATCTGCGCTAGTGAATATATTTCTGAAATTTAATAAACCATTGGTTTGTTAAACAGCTGATAAAAATGTTGTTATCGTTTACTTAGAGTGGACTTAACTTCATTTATTTCATTTATATCTGGTAAATACCAAAAATAAATCTGCACAGCGAGGGTTTGTATTCACTTGTATGTATTTAGGGACGTGACATTATTTTTTTGACGAGGCGGGTTGGAAAATTTTCGCATGCAAACATTTTTTTTATATGCGATACCTGCTGCAAACAATTTATTTTGTGTCTCCATCCAACTGCCATACTTCCAGCAAACAATTTTTTTCTTTATTTTTTGCTTGCGTACAATTTATTTCAGTGTTTATAGCCTCTGCAAACAATTTATTTAAAAATTTTCCAAACCCTCCCCCCGCCCTGTCAAAAAATAATGGTCCGTCCCTTATACCAAGACAGTTTTCAAAGCGTTGTGGGTCAGTTTAGTGTTGCCAATAGACGATTTGTTTCACAGTTCGTTCATAAGGGGTAATAAATTCGTATTCTTTGATAAACAGCAGCAGCATAAAACTGAAGATGCAATGGTGGAAGAAAAGAAAAATACGAACAACGCCAGCAGTTTTGCTGGGAGTCCTGTGACCATGCTGTGTACACAGTCTCGTTGCGTGACATGAACGGCTCATGATCAGTTCCTTGTTCGTTTTGAACTGCCAACTTTGTTAAACTCACTTGCCACTATAGACACTTCAAACGTTCAAATCGTCACGCTTTATTTTGCAATCAAGTCCAATGTATATAATAGCTGAATGGAAGCTGAAATATGGTTGGAACTGTCGAGAAAAGCGATGTTTCCGAGAAAGTGCCTTCGGCAACATTTACTGATTGCGTGATTTGATAAACCTGCTCGAGCGAAGATGGCCATTTGAAACGAAAATAGGGATAAAACCAACCTTCAACCACTGGCTATGCAAGGTAAGCTCGTTATACTATGTCTCTGATCTAGTATGGTGTAAAGCGATAAGTTTTCGTCGGAATTTTGGCTTCAATAACAGCAAGCGTAATTCGATTATTTGCGGTTGTTGACAAGTCGATGTTGTGATTTCCTCGAAATGACACAGGCTTTTTCTTTGAAGTAGTTAAGAGGCCCAAACGTTTTTTAGTTTCCTTGAAAAGAGCACTATATCCACGTTTTCAAAACCGCAATTTAAAGCGATTCTGAGTTATACCGCATAGGGAAAATATTTTTCTTGAAAAACTGCTCCAAAATGCAATTTTTTAATAATGAAATATGAGCGATTTTTAAACACTCACCGTTAATTCAGAAATGTAACTACAAAACCTGTTATTAGCTCAAATCATTTGTTAATGCCTCCTACACAATTGTTCAATTTGGGGAAAGCCTTGCTTCCCTGTGCGCTTTTAACGAGAACCTGTAGTGTATTCATATTCGGCGCTCTTATTTCGGCTATTTCATGGCGATGGGGGGACCGTTAGAGTTTTTGAGATTTTCTAGAAATGAAAAATAGATTTGAGCAAAAAAATACCACCACGTTTATTGACTCACCATGGGCTATCTTTGAGCTAAACATGAGGGTAGGGAAATTTTCCATCATGTGCCACCTCTCACGCGGTCCGTGAAAAAGGGCTCTCTCAACTGAAGTTGAAATCAAAAAATCTGAGTCAGATATGACACATTATACGTTTTGATGGACCAGTGAGTGGTGAAATCAACTTGCTTTGTGTTCTTCTCGAGGAGCAAACTTCGACACAAAACCACGTTTTTAAAAACATAACTTTGGTCGCTTACAGCATTGCCGCAAAGCGCGATCTCTTCAATAAAAAAACAATCCTTATGCACTTGCATTATTCGCCAATATCTCTGTTAAATTTTAGCGAAATCGGCTTCCAAACGTTCACGATATAACGTTTTTCAAAGTGGCACCCCTGCTACAATTTTGCCTTATGAATTTATTCATGGCCAGGTATCCCCCGCGATCTTAAATGTAGGTTGTTTCAATTGGAGAGCATTAAAGAGCGGATTAAAGTGCGGTGATTTGAGCTAGATTTCTTAATCGTTCTTCTTCTTTGAGCCTTTCCTGTAATTAGTGTTTGCTCTCGTTGCGTCTATAAACAGAATCATTTTGTCCAACATTTCCAGTCGGTGTCGCCTCTTCTGATCGGTTTCGTTCAGAATTTTAATGGAGGCATTTGGTCAGGCAGTTCGAAGTCTTTGTAATCGATGCTGTCGTTGTTTCTTCGTTGCTCGATCGCGTTGAATTTCAAGTCGCCGTTCTCGCTCCAGCGGAGTTTCGGTGGTTAATCTTCTCGTGAAAGGATTTCCAGCCACTTGTTGAATCCAGCGTTGTTGTATTTGCCGTTCTTTCATATTTGCATCAGAAATTGGTCGTGTTTCACCGAGAGTAAACACTTCTTCACGACGACGAGTAAGGGTAAACCGTCAGCCCGGCCGCCTCAGTATATATATACATATATATAAATATATTTTTCGCTCGATTTGGCACGGCTCAGCTCCCGAGACCCGAGCACCCGAGCGGCCTTTGGCCTCCAAATGTATTAACCTCGCTACGCTCGGGCCTTCGGCCATCGCTTCGCGAGGAATAATTCCTTTTAAATGCTAAGAAATGCTCACAATTTGCCTAAGTGTCTCAACAGTTCTGTCCGAGATTGTAGTTTTAAATCAGGTTTTTCATGTACATGTAGGTCGGCCTTTCTTAGTTTAAGAATGTCTTAAATTGTAAATTAATTTAAATTGCATTTTCACTGAATTGTGTTTTTGCATGAGCCTCTGGCTCGACTGGCTCGGGAGATTGGTTGACCACTCGCTGCGTTATCGACTTAAAAAAATTATTACTATTAGTATTCTCACTGCATAATTAACAAGAGGCTAAACATAGCCTATACTCATGCGCATGAGACTCTAGGACGCGTTGATTGAAGCTACCAATTTTTCTGCAGTCGCTTTGAATATTTAATTTATTGATTCCTGATCAAACCCACACTAGTGTAATACTTCTCAAACGTTAATCGTGAATTATTTCTATTACATTGGGTTATTCCAGAAAGAGAAAGAATCCCCCTCCCCCCCCCCCACCGATGGATGGCAAGATTGTTTGACCCCCTCCCCTCCCCCCCCCACACCCTCCCGCTTCATCACAAAATAAATTTTAAATTCAGCAACCCGCTTTATTATATCTAGTGTTTTCTTAAATTTCCGACTTTTCTTGTGTATATAGAGTGCCATTCTTATCCGTAAAGATGGTTCGCATAATGTTTTAGCGAATCAAGAAATCTCGAAAGCAAATTTTATTTCAGAAAGCGCTATTATATTTACATGTAAGCTTACTAGCGTGCCTTAATTACCGTGATTATTGACTTCACGAAGAAAACATTCGAACAAGTTTGCGTCTAATGTTTCCCAAACCGTGACTGCTTTCTGTTACATTTGAAAAGACTACTTTTAAAAGCAATAAAATCAGCTAACTACCTGGTAATTTTTCAATTTTAGCAATTCTCAAAAACTGTATAACGCGACTGGCCGTTGACTCTGTGTTTTGAGTGCACAAAAGCTCACAAAAGCAACTTTTTCTCCGTTTAGAATAACAAGTATGACACAAAGAAAAAGTCAATAACACATTGATATCAACATAAATTCTCACCGAAAAATGAAATTTCTTTTATGGTAAAGCCCCTCGCCTGCTTGAAAATTCTTTAAAACTCCGCTTCTTCGGATTTGATCGTCCCGCACTGATAAAACTTGAAGCAAGATTAGTCGCTCGTCGCTTACAGCTCTCCTTTTTCTCCACTACAGCGGCTTCTGAGTATTTTTAAAGCTTTCTCTTTCTATTTTGAGTATTTTGAATGTGTGTTATTGTTCCGACAAGACAAAACTATGGTTTTGAAAACCAAGCACATGCCGAGCGCGGCAGACATTTTTGTAGAATTTTTATGTGACCTGCGACCCGGTTAGTAATAATTTACGCCTGCATAAATTTGCATGCACTAATGTGACAAAAACAAGAAGAAAGGCGACCCATTTTATACCTCATGCGCCTACTGAGCATGAGTAATTAGCTCATAGCGGAAGTTTAAGTAATCTCTTCGCATTCCCCCGTGATTGCGCACGCTTGTAGTAGTAGTAAAGCTTTGCGTTCCTGGAGTATAAATTTGGTCCCTCCGCCTAGAACGTGGTCATTTCATCGGTACTCCGGGACGACAGTCAACTTTCGCGACCCACCTACCTCCCCTGGTGGCGGTTGACAAGCTCAGTGTATATCCTCGTTGCATGCCTATAGGGCGATCTTTGCTGACGTCAATGTTTACATTTTGCTTTACTAGCATACGAATTTACGTAGAGAAGGCTGCACCGTGCTAAATATGAATTGACTTCAAAAGTTGAAAGAGCTTGTTAAACTTACTAGTAATCTATGCAATTTTTAGCTTTTTTCATGCAATATTTAAGGAAATATCTGCTGTTAAAAACTGCAAAATTGTTGGGTGGCAAAAGCGCTAATGAGCCGTACATTCCATGTAAAAGTTTGAGTTTTTAAAACAGCATTGCACGAAGTGTATCTAGTATAGCGGGCTCAAATTTCCAGAGAAAGCTAATTGTGCTATGCCCTTTCAATATTCAGTGTTGATTTCTTTGTAGCTAGGTAAATGAATGAGGCGTATATGATAATGAGGCAAAAATGGTAAACAAAGATTCCCCTATTGCCTCTGCAGTCGCGGATTCTTCCCATAATTTAGTCTTACGCGGTGAGGTAATGAGTATGCAGTGAGGATATGTCTGCATCAAGCGATACTTTTGTCCACATTAAGCTGCCGTGATATTTCGGATATTGCATTGTAATGCTTGCAGTAACAACTGTGTGCGATGGTCACCAGGGGAAATTCCTTGCCGTAGTTGCTTATTGTCTATCATTCATCTGTGCCTGTACCTCGGGCTTTGAAATATCTGCCTCAATGGCTGCCTTAAGACAACTTATTGCTTGCTGAACTATGTTTAGGATCGGGCTATAGAGTGGTAGGATCTTGAGCTGACATCTCGCAGTCCAGATATTATAACCGCACTCGTCTACAAAGACGCTATGGTTCACCACAGCATGGCCCATGAACCAGTTGGCGTAGTCTAACCGTTTCTGTATAACATCTGGTCTGTTTCAGTCAACTGGGAGGGGCCTGGTCAGTTTCACTCGAAACAGCATTCCCTCTATCGTCCTCGCCATTGTGCCGTCATGGATCCTCGGTTTTGTAGGGACGCGTACTCTAAGCTCGCGGTTTATCTGGGCTAGTGTTAATAGACAGTTTTCGTTTACTGCAAATGTTCTTGAAAAAATCGGAGAAAAACCTGAGTCAAAGTACGTGTTCAACATAATCTAGCCCATTGTCGCCACCGCCACCACTGTTCTTTTGTTTCCATCAACTCATGATCATCTACGGCTC
>JAJGOT010001307.1:0-31022 GCA_022457155.1 Cladopsammia gracilis
TATATATATATATTGCATCGGCACTGACCTTCATTCATCTAACACCTCACTAATTAAGCCCGTTGCTGGAGCGAAGAGTTTTTATCATACCAAAAAATTGCCCCCTGAAAGGAGACATTTGCTCCTGGCGTGCGGGTTACTAAAATGAACTTATAATAGATATGAACTGTGTAGCGCCAATCGTATGAAATGAATATGTTAAGGTAAATATTATGGGTTGGGACGCTGCTGGGGTGCGTGACGTCATCCATATGTTACTTATGACGTCATATCTCATTACCACAGCAACCGATTGTCGCCAAACTTTACCAAAATGTGTCTCAAGGATAAATGAACAGCTACTGAAAACGGCTTGTGCCACTCTTAAATGGTCTTGAAAATATCGGAGAAAAACCTTACGGGGGTGGCAACCCCCCCCCCCCCCCCCCCCCGTCTTGTACGTCCGAGGGTTAAAGCGGTTTTGAAACTAAAAATGAACTATTTTACCATGCGCAGTTGAGCTCGAACGGCCTGGGCGCTAGTCCGCGCAAGTCACCAAAAGAAGCCAAAATGGGCTCAGTCGAAGCATATTGCACTGAAAAAACGGCAAAATGACGGGATTTTTTTCGCTCCAACTAAATCATATTTCCCACCAAAATGTTCACTAGATCCCATTCTCTTAAAAACCGAGTGAGGATGTTGACATTACGCCTATTAAAATGAGTTATACCGCTAAAAGCGATGACCGCGCGGTTGAACTCCATGCAATCCTTTACATGACATTGGCCACTTCACGGTCAAAATGACGGCACTTATTTTTTAAGTTATTAAAATATTTTAACGTTTGCAGATAGAATAATAACCACATTACTGGAATCCGAGTGTGGATTTCCGAAAAGTAATTGATAAATGGACGAAATTTTGATTTTCCCTCCGAAAAATGGCGTTTTCGCTGTGATTTTAAGGGTCAAATTGGGGGTCTGGGGACGAGTTAAAAAATTAGAGGCAAATGTCATTTTTTGCCATGTATATAACTTTGTTAATTATGTGAATAAAGCAGATTATCAGATTGGCTGGCCAACTTTTTTCTTCTGAGACTCTTTTAACATGGTTGTGAACAAAAAAGAAACCTTACACTGGCGACCCAAGCGTACGGTGCGACCGTTTATCGTATAATATCGGACACGGAGGAAATAATAAAGATGTTTTTTCTTACTTCCACGGTGTATCACTTAAAGGCCCATGTTCACCCAATCTCCTTTGCGCGCTTGTGTTTTCGTTTTGAAACGGTTCAATTGTTCAACGTAGCGTTATGATTGGCTGGCACGTCGATTTTTCGATGTTCCGTCTGTGCGAAAATCAGACTTTAATGGTTTTTACCCGGGGGGGGGGGTACTCCCTATAATGATAAACTATTAATGATTAATTAACCATGCCACTGAGCTACGAAGTAACTTGCTGATCCAATTGGAAAGTTTTATCACATAAACGTAGATATGTGGCAGAATTGCGTGTATCTATTTAAAAGTCTGCAGATTGGTTTTAATGTTCCATCAAAGGACACCAAATACAAAACATCAGAGCATGGCTTTCAAATTGTCCCCTCTTTCGGCGATCAACTATTCCTTTCCCACGAAAGTCTTACGCACTGGTCAGTGAAATAGGCCATTTCAGAGTTGCTTTTTGTCCCGTTATCACAAAGCGAGGCTTGGTGCACAACCTTTCATATGAAAATTAGTTTTTCTTCGCATGTAAATAAAACTAATTTTCACATGAAAGGTTTTGCACCAAGCCTCACTCTGATAACGAGACTGAAAAGCAACTCGGAAATGGCCTATTATGAAGGAAGTTTACAGAGGTCAAGTGATAGATTGAGCGAGAGAGTGAGCAACTGAGTGAGTGAATTTGCCATCGTCTCCAATAACCCGTTCATTACGCTTCGCGTATTCACGGGTTCAAAATGAAATGAGAAAAAAATGAAAATAAAATAAAAAATGAAAAATAAAATAAAATCTCGTTAGGCCGATTCTCGTTACGCCGTTACCCGTTACGAGTTACAACCGTTCTTTAGACCCGAAAACGAAATTTGGAACAGTGTTAAGGTGTTTGGGTTTTTAATTTTATTTATTTATTTATTTTATTTTATTACATGTTTGACAAAAAATATATATATATAAGTTCCGCAGGTTCCACGGTCTGCAATCCTCGTTTTAGTAACACCCGCCAATAATCACGGTAAAGCACGCTAGTAAATATAATTGAATTAAATAGCGCTTTCTGAAATAAACTTTGCTTTCAAGATTTTTTTTTTCGCGAAAACATGCGAATCATCTTTAGGGATAAGAATGGCATTCTATATACACAAAGGAGAAGTCGGAAATTTTAGAAAACACTATATATAATAAAGCAGGCTGCTGAATTCGAATATTATTTTGTGATGTTTCAGACGCCCTCCGCGCTGCAATTAGGATAAATAAATCGCCAACCCTTTCGGAAGCAGAAAATCACTGAATTTAAGTGATAAGTGATTGTATCACCCATAAATGTAATAACAACCATAAATGTAATACTCACCATAAATGTAATAAAAATCAACCATAAATGTAATACCAACCATAAATGTAATTCATTTTTAACCATAAATGTAATTCATTTTTAACCATAAATGTAATAATCTGACTCACCATAAATGTAATACAAGGGGTGGCGAATGGTAAATCCGAGACTCGCCGAGACGCCGAGACCCTTGTTTCAAAATCCGAGACCGCGACCGCAGCTACGTTATAAAATCCGAGCCCGAGACCCAATGCGGGAAAAAAACCGAGCCCGAGACTCAGTAGTGCCAAAAATATCCGAATCACCTATCAAACAACCGAACAAGGATGAAGAATCAAGAATGCTTAAAAAAAGTATCCGAGACTCCGAGACCTTGAGGAAAAAAATCCGAGACTCCGAGACAGTAAAAACACCAGCCAAACGAGACTTTGAGACTTCAAACAAAAACTGCCGAGATTTCGAGACCGGACCAAAATTTTCCGAGACCCACGATTTTGAAGGTACCATTCGCCACCTCTAATACATTTTAACCATAAATGTAATAAACTGGCTATTACTATCAAATAGAGTTTGAAACTATTTTTAGTGGTTACTTAATGTCTTGAAATAGAAGCTGCACGTTGTAACGAAAAGTCAGCCGCATTTGAATCATTATGTAGCGAGCTTCCAACTGCCAAAACCAGCTGCACTCAATTATGAAAATGCGCTTAACAACTTCATGGTCACTTGTATATTTTTGGTATTGTATGGCACGTCTGTCACTTCTGGAAAGCCTCAGATAAACGTAAATTAGAATGCCTTTTGTGCAGTTTTCAACAATAGAACAAATGCTGCTTTAGGAGTTTCTTCTCAGCAAGCAAGACATCGTTTCACAGTCCTTTACAATTTTCCTCATACTTTGCCATCCAAGCCTCCAAGACATGTGTCCCTATTGATGCTTACTCTTGGCAATCTTTTTATATACTTTAGAAGCTAATCTTTTGAATTTGCGTGTACACCAACCATATAAACGGTCTTTAAAAATCGTAATTTTTTATTGGTATCCAGGTTATTACATTTGTGGTTGAAATGTATTACATTTATGGTGAGTCAGATTATTACATTTATGGTTAAAAAATTATTACATTTATGGTTAGTCATTTATTACATTTATGGTTGATTCTTATTACATTTATGGTTGGTATTACATTTATGGTTGATTTTTATTACATTTATGGTGAGTATTACATTTATGGTTGTTATTACATTTATGGGTGATACAAGTGATAAGTGTTTAACTCTTTTATTCAAGGGAAAATACATTTTCATTGAAGGCGATATGAGTTTCATTAAAAAGTTTTGACCTTTAGAAAAAATATTTTTGATTCATGAAGGTCATGACAAAACAGCGCGCGATCGAATTACATTTCAAAATTTGCATCAAACAAAATTGTGTATTTCCAACAACACTTTGAAGAAACTGTAAAGCCTGGAAAAAACTACAGCCATGCTCCGTCACGCGTGACCAGTATTTTTGAAAATTTGAATGGATTTTTCAAGTTTACGCGTCTGTTTTGTAAATTCATTCCGAGATTCGGAATTCCCGTAAGAATTTTACCGCATTTTTGGAAACAAAGAGCAACAAAATATCATTTTATTTGAAATGTCACATATCCGAACAATATTTGTTTTTTATGCGCGTAGCGAAGTTATTTTTCCGTTAAAGGTGGTCAGACACGAGGGGTCATGTAGCAAGGACATGTCGCAGCGACATTTAGCAGCGACAAAAATTTGTGTAGTACACACTGAGGGACATGTAGCAGGGACATGCGGCGGGGACATGTAGCAGGGACAAAATCATAGCGCTTGCACACACATGAAAATGTTGCGGGGACATGTCTCAGGGACATGTTGCAGCGACACGTACCTTCGTGTGAACTGATACTTTCATAATTGTGCAACACCAATTTTGGGGTCATTTTGTCCCCGTGACACGTCGCACGGAGTTCAAGTTGTTGACAAGTAAGGGGTGGACCATTAGAAATCCTGGGAGGGGGGTCAAAAATTTTTCAGTGTATGAATTTTTTTTTCGGCCCGAGTTTCCTGCAGGATTTTTTTTTTTGGGAGGTGCAAGCCTGCAGGTTTTTTTTTTCTGAGATCTTCTTTATAAATGCATGCAAGCTCCAATTTTTTGTTTTATACCTGGCCCAATCCATTTTTGGTATTAAACGCTGGAGAGTATATTTAAGTCAGACTGTGGAACCTTTGCCTAAAAAATGGCGAGAAATAAGAATTGAGATTGAGTGGTCGAGCGCCGAAGGCGCGAGCCGCTTGGGGGGTCTGGGGGCATGCCCCACCAGAAAACTTTGAAATCTGGATGCTCTGAAACTCCATTTCTAGTGTTCTGAGACAACAATTTCTGTCAAAAATGTTTGGCAAATTGATGTGGCTTCTCGTCGCTTTGCGTCTCTTTGTGTGGCTCCACATACAAGTACTCGATTTCATTTTATATTTCTTGCTGTTTCTTTAGTTTATCTGGATATCAGAGTTAAGTATACGCAATTTCGTCTTTTTGTATAGTGAGTATTATGAGAATTTGACGAAAATGACAGAACCGGATGTCAAAATCGGGATTTTTCCTATCCCGATCACATTGGTCGGGATTCGGGATTTTCAAGCAAAATCGGGGTAATCTCGACGAAATCGGGACGGTTGGACAATCTGTAATGTATTTAAAAAAAATACTTGCGTGTAGTAGAGCAGGTTACATATTTCATGATGTTTACAGTGTTTTCAAATATGTACATAAACAAGGTTTTAATTTAAGATGTTCAGGGGCGGATCCAGGAAATCTATAAAGAGGGGGCCGGAGCAATTTTTATAGTGACAATATGGGCGCGTTAGCGCCCATCAGGAGCGCCAAAGGCGTGACAATCTAGGGGGGTTCGGGGCATGCCCCCCCGAAAAATTTTGATAATTGGAGTACTCGGAAATGCAATCTGGTGCATTCTGGACGCCTAAATTTATCAATTGCTTGGATTCCATATTGAACAAGAAATGCTGAAATATTTAATAAAATAAAGGTGTGGTTGTCAAAGAAGTACAATAAACACTTTTAAAATGATGCGTGTTTTGATGAATGACATGACCTTTTCCAACTTAACAATAATACTAAATCAAAAATGAGCCACAGCAATAGCTAGCAATTGCGGCGAGAACGCAACCTCGCGCGAAAGCAGCAACATTTCCCCCCGGAAAATTGATGCTATACTGCATGCATTCTGGGAACATTTGTGACCAAAAATGAAGGCTTCGGATGACAGATTTTAAGATAATTTTTCAAAAACAAATTAAACAAACGAAATATCCCGTGGAAATGACTTTAAGAAGAGTCACTGCAGGGGTTGATTAATGTCATCCTTCTCTGGTTACCCTTGGCATAGTCGTCAACAATTGCACCATAATCTAAAGCTACGTCATTGTGAACAAAGAGCAGCAACAGTGCGTTGAGGCGGTCTTCTCCCATGGTGCTTCTGTAAACATTCTTGAAACTTGTTTATAAAGGCGGGTTGATTCGAACAACGCTTGATAATGTTCATATTGATAATAAAGGAAATATATCTCAGGAAACAAAGCAAAAGCTGCAAAATACCATCTGACAGACGTTGCTAACTAAAATATTAAAAAAATAATAATAATCCCAGGCAAAAGGGGGGGCCGCGGCCCCCTCGGCCCACCCCTAAATCCGCCCCTGATGTTGGTACATGTACCAGATAGACCTTTGAGGCAGGTTATTTTTGACAGCATTTGACTCAACCTGAAGTTGCTTTTTGATGAATTTTACTACCAGAGAGCATGTCATACTCTCATATGTTCCAGTTTAAAATAAATAAATAAATAAATAAATAAATGTATATATAACCAGTTGGCTTGCAGGATTTTATTTTTTTATGGTCAACTGCTTGCACGAATTTTTTTTTAGACAATTTTCCTTTGCAGGATTTTTTTTTTGGGAATTGTCACCCCCCCTCCCAAGATTTCTAATGGTCCGTCCCTAATTCGGTATTATGTAAAACAGGAAGTGACGTCACAACGTTGCTTTGGCAACTCCGATTTCCATAAAACTAACCTCATCTGAAACTTTAATCTTTCTCTAGTACAGCTGTGGCAATCGATTTTCCGTTGGATCGTTTGTGGTGGTACACAAGTTTCTCAAAGCTAAACGGTATCGTCGCTCAAAAACCCAGTCGAGCCACCTTAAAACCTTCACCAACAGTTGCGTTATTCCCTGCCGTCAACCATAATTAATACGAAAGCCAACGGACCATGTTAAAAAGAAACAAACAAAATGGATCGAAATCTACCAATCATAATGCACGGACGTGACCTTTTGACCTCATTGAAGTGAAGATCTGTTTCCTGAGAGGTAAGCTAAGATGATTGACGGCAGTGTAAAACGCAACTGTTGGTGGAAATTTCAATTTTAAATTCCGCATGTTATTGAAAGGCGCAGTAAAAACAGAATCTCCAGAATGCGATTAAATTTAGGGCTTCCAAAAACTTATTGGAAAATCGGGCAGGAGGAGTGGACCAGAAAATCCGGGCGGAAGGGGAGGGGGTAAAAAAATCTTGCCATCCATCAGGGGAGATAACCCAATGTTTTATTTATGTAAATTTTATGTGTTGACTAGATTACTTTATAGAGGGCCACAGGGTCATCAGTTGTACTTTAACTGTTACGTGCGGTAGATTTCGATCCATTTTGTTTCTTTTTTACATGGTCCGTTGGCTTTCGTATTAATTATGATTGACGGCAGGGAATAACACAACCGTTGGTGGAGATTTGAATTTCAAATTCCGCATGTTATTGAAAGGCGCAGTGAGGTTGTCTTACAGTAAGGCCCAGTTCAAACGCCGAACTTCACATGTGCTGAACCTAATGCAAATGAGCAAAATCTATTGTTCTTGCTAATTTGCATTAGGTTCGGCACATGTGAAGTTCGACGTTTGAACTGGGCCTAAGAAGTTGTAAGCTGATGAGTTCAGCCTTTCAATGGCCGTTTTCACACTAGAGACGGACAAATCGTCTGGACGGACAAGTCGTCTCAGACGGACAAGTCGTCTTAGTGTGAAAACGGTACGAACAAAATTTTGGACGTAAAAGTCGTCTGACTTTGTCCGTCGATTTGGCCGTCTATTAAGACGATTTGTTCGTCTAGACGGATAAGTCGTCCAAAGTCCGACTTAAATTCACACCAGACGAACAAATGGTTGTTTCTCGGTCCCGGTACTTGCTAAGGGGAATGGAACTAGTAAAGGGAGTGATGGTTTATGGGAAAATCAAAATGGCGGATAGAAGGCAAGGTAACCAAGCCTGTTAGTGCCAGGCCCCTTGCTTTCAAAATCGTCTGTTTGTTCGTTCTGATATGAATTTACGATGACCAACACAAGGTGAGTTGTCCGTCTAGAATTCACATTACACGAACAAATCGTCGGACGACTTGTCCGTCCAGACGATTTGTCCGTCTTCTAGAGTGAAATGGGCCAATGAGTAAAAATGATGACGCTCGACGCAACATAACATAACTTAGTCTTAGTTGGGCGCTAAAATAAGGCTGCAAAATAGTGTTTTTGTGTCCGCTCGGATTGAAAAAAAGACTTGCTATTCAAGATCTACGACAATCCTACATATAATAGTTTGGGCTCTATCATGTCGTTGTCGAGTTAAATGTTTTACGTAGTATCAGCCTTGCTCTATACTTTGAATGGGGATGTTTATTTCATAGCTGCGATCCAGCATGCTGTTCTTTCTCTTTTACGCAACGTTCCTTTTCAAGCGCTGCGGATGATTCATATAGTGTTTTCATATGACGTCATAAAAAATAAAAAATCTAAAGTACACATCATACAAAGCTGTTTCTAACATGGTATGTGGATACCAGTGTTATAATCTTTCACAAAACGTTTCAGGTTTTAACGATGTTTCGTTTTCGATTGATAAAGGTTGTAAATGTGTCACGCAATTCGTCACGCTATTTCAGATGAGCCGTGAAAATAAACAAAATTGAACTAGTTGAAAGTTATTAATGAATTATAAATGCTTATAAGCCGATTTTCATGCCTCTTATAGTGAATACAATATTCTGTGATGAGATTTTTGGTGTTATTAAGACTTTAAAGTCTTTCAATTTTTGGCCGCCATTTTGGTGTCCCTAAGTGGGACAACAAGATGGCCGCTCCATACATTTCTTACTAAAAATGTCTATACTCATGCGCCTATAACTCTTGAATGAAATGCTCTTGCGCTTCAAAATTTGGCCCAGGTGTGTAGTTTTAAACTCTCTACAATTCCATAAACATTTTAGAATCGAAAACTGCTCCTGAATTTTGACATGACGTCAGTAAAAACACTCTATACACGAACACTCGTTCCTTTTTGGAACTACAAGGATAGTAGTTTTATTTTATATGAAATACCGAGTGAGTGTCGAATATTGCGTGCCTGGTCATTAAGCAACCGCTTTATCTCTTCGAAAACACGAAAAAATTTGCATATACATGTAACGCCATGCACGAACGTGACTACCGAGAAAGGCAGAAGAAAATTATTTCACACTTACACTGAAGCCGATGTAAAATGGTACATATATGAACAAATGTGATAATGAACTTTAGTTTTTGTTTCCGATCGAGTTCATTTCTTAATGATGTGATTTAGATAAGGGAACTGAGAGCAAAATATCTGATATGTCGCATTCGATATTAATATTTATACGCTGCAATATGAATAACAAAATGATCGTTGGTAACGATTTTTTTTTATTCAATCGAGCATTTATCGCAATTCTTTGTCATAACAGACTATTATTGCCACTACAGATGCCATTTCGTGTAACGTTCACTCGATATCAGGGGATACCAATCCATTAATTGATAATTTTCGAGCAACATTGAGCCGGTGTTTGTCTAAATTCTGATATGAAAAATGGCTATACCGCACCACGATCTATCAAACTTTTCCCTGCTCTGTTACATTAACCCCATTTTTTTAATTTATGAAATCAATTTATATATAAACAATTTACGTTTAGGCAAAAGGGCTAGTTCTAAATCGAAATGGCAACGAACGATATCGGTTGGTGAATTTCTGGTAATTTTAGGAACATTCAAAATGCGGAAAGTATACCTTCGGACCTTTTAGTCGTTCGTGGCTCAAACTTTGCCCTTTTCGGATTAATATAAATAAATGCAACAAGGAGGGATAGTTCTTTGCATCAGTATCAGCAATGATCAGTTTAATTCGGTAACAGGCTACGAGTCGAAGTCTCAAGAACACCTTCAATCTACCAATATGGCGGCCCGCCGAAGCCACCCCAAAACGACCTTGTTAATATTTTCCAAAGTAAAAAAAATGAAACCTGAAACTATCCATTCCATATTCTGGACCCTAAACCAAGTCTACATGCTGAATTTCAAATCCGTGATGTGCCGTGGCCGTGACTTTTCAAAAAGGTTCGAATTTTACAAGTATTACTCTTAAGAAATGTCTTCAGATACATATCGCATATGATTTTCATAGTGTTCAAGAAGTAGTGCCTCACTTCTCATCTCCTCTTGACAAATCCAACAGCTATGTTTCTCAACAATGGCTGATTGAGTGTCTTGCAATGTGGAAGTTGGTGTTGACATGCAATCCTTCCTACTATTTCCAGTACTCATGTGGGCGAGTGCACTGCTGCAGCAGCTTTTCTTTCCTGCACTTGACTGTGATGGAAAATCAGTCCTTTTAAACAGAGTGGACTTATCACAAACTTTTCGATATCCTTCTCTTCTATGCATACCTCTTAAAAATTTAGATGGAGTTTCCTTTATGTGTAAATGTTTGTTTCCATGTCTCCTTAGATTTCCAGCTTGACTAAAACACTTGCCACACTGTTTACATTCATAAGGCGTTTCTCCAGTGTGGACTCTTTCATGTTTCCTCAGGTTTCCTACATTTCTGTAACACTTGCCACACTGTTTACATTCATAAGGCGTTTCTCCAGTGTGGACTCTTTCATGTTTACTCAGGTTTCCTACATTTCTGTAACACTTGCCACACTGTTTACATTCATGAGGCTTTTCCCCAGTGTGAACGTTTTGATGTGTCCTTAGATTTCCTGCTTGGCTAAAACATTTGCCACACTGTTTACATTCATAAGGCTTTTCTCCAGTGTGGACTCTTTCATGTTTCCTCAGGTTTCCTACATTTCTAAAACACTTGCCACACTGTTTACATTCATAAGGCTTTTCCCCAGTGTGGCCTTTTTATCTCGTTAATGCGCTTGCGCATTAAGCGAGATTTCGGAAAGGAGTAGTAAAAAGGGACAAAAGTTGTTAACAAAATTTTGTGGACTTTTGTCCGGGGGGGTTTCTTGTTCGTTCTTTATAGAAGCTATATTAGGGCATTGAGGATATGGTTGGTTAAAGCGGTTAGGATTTCAAGAAGGGCGTCACATACTGCCACTAAAATGTTTGGGGAGCACCCCCGGACCTATTGTTAATTTCCCTAGGGTATTGGGATGTCAGAACTTGTGATGAACTTGTCATATATCACATTACGTTACCGCAAAGGTATTAGTCCTTGTTAAATTTCGATATCTCACGTTACCTATCAGTTTCAATCATTTGTCGTAAAGCCATTATAGCTACTTTAAAATTACGTTACCGCAAAGGTATTAGTCCTTGTTAAATTTCGATATCTCACGTTACTTATCAGTTTCAATCATTTGTCGTAAAGCCATTATAGCTACTTTAAAAGGGTAAAAATAGGTTAAATGCGTTTTCTTGGGAAACGTAGTTTGAGAATTTCACGGTGTATTTTACTAATGGAAAGGTTATAAGAAAGTTAAATGGGACAGGAAAGTTTGTGTGTTAATATGAGCGGTATGGCAGAGCAAAATAGCATGAACTTTTCGTTTTTTTCCATTGAGTTGTGGTTACACACACCTTGGGTTTGGGGCCTTCCCAAGGGTTAATGGCTTGGGTTCGGTTTATCTCAGGTTTCATCTTACTGTTGGGGATGCGGTTACACAGTAAAAGACTCCCTAGGGTAAAATATAAGCAAAATAGCATGAACTTTTCGTTTTTTTCTATTGAGTTGTGGTTACACACACGTTGGGTTTGGAGCCTTCCCAAGGGTTAATGGCTTCGGTTCGGTTTATCTCAGGTTTCATCTTACTGTTGGGGATGCGGTTACACAGTAAAAGACTCCCTAGGGTAAAATATAATAAGATATGAGTTCACTGACACTGCAGTTTACGCGCGAAAACGTACAGATCGACATGGATGACACGAATCTAGATCTTGTAAGTTTAATTTCAGTCATTCTCCTGCTTATCATTCGATAAATATAACAATCCGGCAGTTTTTTTTTTGCGAGAAGACACCGAAGAAGACGCCTTCAATTACGCTATCTTCAAGGTTTGTCGGCGTTTTATTTACATTTAGGAGCTCGCCACGAACTTGCTCGCCGCCAAGGAGGGCTTGGGTATTTCTATGACCACAGAATTGGTTTCAGCAACTTCTAAATAACAATGCACTCGATCACTGGTGGAAAGAAAACTTTAGAGTTACAAGTAAGCGTGCAATTAACCAAGCGTATCAGAGGTCAACTTAGAGAGCAGCAGCAGGCGATTTCCTGTATTAGCTACGTTCTGCATTATGATTGGCCAAGCGGTTTGATTGTGCAATAGTATGGTAAACATGTCATAGTTGTGTTGATTTTTTGGCTTATAATGATGACGGTTGAATGGAATTGCGGCAAGCCTTCAATGGCTTAAATTTTTGCGTCTTTTGCGTACTGTTACATAATGAAACTGTAATAGCAATTATTAATTGTTTTAAAATAGCACAGAAGCGAAAGTACACGGGTCAGCCAATACTATGCTACCGGTGCCAAGTGCAGGTTCAATCAAATTAGTTGCAACCTGTAGGTAAACGAACTTAAAATATTCACCTTTATACGAACTTCTATTTTATGAAAGGGGTCAATCCGGCAATTTTTTTTTTAGTCATATGGAAAGTTTAACTGAGTCAGAGGCTGTCCTATTCAGTACATTTGATAGCTGCGTGGAGCTAATTAACACCACTCTTATTACTAATCACGTTAAAAGTGACATCAAATATTCTAGATATGACTTGTTCTGAAAAGAACATGCTATTTTGCTCTGCTTTTTAAGTCGCTTAGCGAGTGACAACCGGAAATATTGTGAAAAGAAAAATTGATAAGAATATTCTGCTCCCGGAGCGGGGGGGGGGGGGGGGGGGGGGGGGGACTCCTATAAGTCGTCAAGCGGAGGTGCTCGTCAGGAAAAAAAGTGAAACCCTGAACACACTAAAAGATACCATTTTCTGGGAAAATGAGTTTTTTTTAATCATATGTTCTAAAAGATACCTAGATCCCCTAATTTTAACCCCTAAAAGATACGACGAGCACCCCCACCCAACCACATATGCGAGTCCTCCTCCGGGGTTCTGCTATACGTTGTCTACCCGGTATGATGAACAGCGAGGAGCGATTTTTTATGTCGCTTAACGAATGTCAAAGTGAAATCTCGTGAAAAGAGTTAATTTTACGATTCGTTTAAAGTCAACTCGCTTAAAGTTAAACGAGTCAACTTTTCGCGCTGGACGAAGCTGAGAAATCTCACGCTGTATTTTTGTTCGCTTTTTGAGTTGTAATCTTTGTCTGCTTTTCCAATAGTTATTAAATATTTAGGTGTCATGATTATGCAATAGTATGCAAGAGAGGGTAGATTTTGCTTATTCAGCTAACTAAAAATGTTTCGGTTTGATTATGCAAGAGTATGGATTTCGGTTTTGTGCTATTTTAAAACAATTAATCATTGCTATTACAGTTTGATTATGCAACAGTACGCAAAAGACGTAAAAATCTTTTTGATTTTGTTTATAAAAGTTATCAAGGAAGCATTTTAAGAAGCATTTCATAAGCGATTTCAGCGTGTTTATTTTTTTAAGAGAATTTTGTCTCTTCTATCTACACCCTATTTCCTATTTGTTTTCTATAATCCAAAACAAAGCCATAAAGTTAAATCAAATAAATTGCCACTTTTATACTCTATATTGTTTAACACTCAAAGAAAAGAAACTGCTCGTAGTCTAAACAAACGTCTCTGTAAGACGCTATTCTCTTCTAAACATCAAATCTTTCTTACTTCACGAACGACCCTTACCACCCCCCCCCCCACACCCCTCCTCCAAGCACTCATGAAACGCACTCGAAGACCCCAAAAAAACAAGAAAATTTATCGCTTATCTCCACTTAGTAACAGTAACAATGACACTCATGACAACTGTTTCTTAATTATTACGCATACAAGTAATAACTATTGTATAGTCATTCAGCAAGATTCAAAACTCTCCAACTGCAACAAAAACTGTATACCCGTCTACGAAATAACAATTTCATACAAACTAGGAGACGAACAGTTCAAAGCCATTTTCACCGCATATTATTACCCATCATATCGCTACACCACCTGTCTTTTTAAAAACATGTCACTCAAGTTTTATCATTAAAAGCACTTTCATCAGATCTCCTTCCGCTCGCCTGAAACGCTTAACAAAATAACGCCTATTCTGCAGGCTACGCATTCCACTCTACAACTACGGCCAGTATATCCTAGTGCTACTACCAATTTGCCTTACCGCAGTTACAAGGTCATTACAGTTACATGAAAACCACGCTTTAATAATAATCAATAAATGCGATGTCCATTTAACATATCCAAACAAGGGTGTGCAGAAAAATATCACTTTTTCTCCCTCGCGCTCCCCGCTCATCTCGCGCTTCGCAATTGTCTGTCGCGTTCACCTGAAAAGCTTAAAAAAAATAACGTCTCTTGTGCTCCACGCTCGCCTTAATCTATTGAGATCCCTTGAATACAAACACACAACAACATTAAATCATACCTTCAACAACCATTGACAAGTACCTAATTATTCCATTTAACACAAAGATAAACTGGTAATCTTAAACCGGAAAACGCGTAGATACTTCAGCCCACCCACAAATAAACAACTTTCAAAAAAAATATTATACATCACAAAGCATTTAATAAACCCATTTAAACATTCTCCAATTTCTTAGCACAAAAAAAAAAGTAATGCGAAAACGTTATTATAGTTAGCCTATTGACTAACTATAACATGCCATATGTGCAATCTGAACCTTCATCTTTCACGCAATCCGCAAACCCTGTTATCGCACAAATAGACATAAGCTGTTCTGACAACTAACCACAGCTGCCCTTAAAATAACAAATGAGTGGCTACACGAAAAACGCAATGAAACTTCAGCACGCTTAGAACAGAAATTCACCTTTCGCACTCTTTAAAGTGTATATAATATTATTGATTAGTTGGATACTTAATGATTACAAAACAGGTGTCGTGTGCGTCATGCCTTCCACGACCCATTGTCCTCCAAGTATATCTGCTGCCTACTGTGTAGGGAGGGGGAGAGAGGGGGGAACTGTAGTATGTGAAGTAAGAAACATCTCATTTTTAGAACACAATCGCCTATTACAAAGATCTTCCTTTAGACTACCAGAACTTTGTTTTCTTTCAGTGGTAAAAACATAGAGTGTAAAAGTGCCAATTTATTTGATTTAATTTTGTAATCATATTATTGGAGAGGGAGATTGGCGGGCTCTGAATCGCCGCAACACCGCCAAAATATATTACAGAACACCGCATCACTGCAAGAAAATTCGACAACACACCGTCACCGCAATATATCTTTTTGTCAAGTTACCATGAAAAAAGCTTACGATTGGCGACCAACAGAGTATTTAAGATTAACTTGACTGTAGAGTGTAGACTGAATTTTAAAACCTTTCAAAAGCCGCGTGCAGCAGACTAGAGGTCAAGTCTGTCCGTTGTAGCTTCCCGTGGTGTCGCGCTTGTAGATTTTGACCTCATTTTAGCGTCTTTTTTTGCCTGGCGGTTGTGTGTTGTTTTCGCCATTAGTATTGGCATGTAGATTTTTATATAGGAAACCTTTGAATTTCTCTAACTTTTCTCTCTAAAATACAAGACATGACAGGATCTCAAATGATCTGTTGACAGTAAATGTCTTTCCTGCTATTTATGACACGCTGGGCCCACCTATTTTAATTTTCATGATCCAATGTTTATAGCACATAGAGTTCTAGCTTAATAACCTATTCAACTTGTAGAAATTTGAAGTTTGTCTCAGTCAACGCTATAATTTTAGCTTCCTTTCGCTACGCTTTATATCTCTGTGCAGCTCGCTGCCGGTTTATACTAAAACCTCCATTGTCAATACAGTCTGGCGAATGCTTTATTTACGCCACTATTGATCACTACGCTCAGCTTATTACAAGTGCACGACTCATCGTCGTACATATTTATCCAGTTGAATTCCGGTTATGCAAAAATTGATTAAACTCGAACCCTTCGTACATCTCGCACCTCGTCAGTTGCCAGATATGTATTGTCAAAATTGACAACGGAGCGAGCTCCACACAGCTATAGAGCGTAGCGAAAGGAAGCTAAAATTACAACCTTGACTAAGATAAACTTCAACTCACTACAAGTTGAATAGATTATTAAGCTACAACTCTCTCTGCTATAAAGCTTAGATCATGAAAATTTCAATCCTGCAAAGACAAATCTAAAATAGCTGCGCCCAGCGTGACATAAATAGCAGGAAAGACATTCATAGACAAAACATCATTTCAGTCTGTCATTTCAGATTCTGTCATGTCCGGTATTTCAAAGAGTAAACTTAGAGAACTTCAAACCTTTCCTACATAAAAATCTACGTGCCAATACTTACACACAACCGCCAGGCAAAAAAGGACGCTAAAATGAGGTCAAAATCTACAAGCGCGACACCACGGGAAACTACAACCGACAAACAGAGACTTGACCTGTAGTCCGTTCCACGCCATTTTTGAAAGGTTTTAAAATTCAGTCTACACTCTACAGTCACTAAAATCCTCCTTAATAAACAACTAAATGTAGAATACCCGTTCAAAACATCTAAAAGTAACAAAAGGCATTAAAATCATGAGCCATTTTACACTCTCGTAACTCCCGTCTTGCTTTTCATTTATGCACCTTCCATTTCACCCACGTTAGGTATCCGATCAGCACGTGACCAGCCGATGCCAGCGCCTTTTCCCGCCGCCCCTCTCTCGAACGGAAAAGCCCTGGGAACCAGGTTGCATAGTTTATTATAAAACCAGAGAAACAAAACATCCAACAACTGACATTGTAATCCATTCATCAACACTAACTCTAATATATATACATAGCCCAAGCCTAATAGCGTCGCACTTTGAACAAGCTTAACTAAGGTGAAACTTAACTAAGTTGAAACTTAACTAAGGTGAAAGGTTGGAAGCACAAGAATTAAGATTGACGAATCGGCTATTTTCAATTTTAGCAATTCTCAAAAACAGTATTACGCGACCGTCTGCACAGTACATTTTTATAGACTGTACAAAAGTTCACAAAAACAACGTTTCTCTGTCTAGAATAACTAGCACCACTAGTTTCCGAATAAAATACAGTTTATGTTTGTCAAAAATTGCCCAAGAAACTGATTTGAAAATCAAAAATTGCAAAAATACACAAACATATTTGCATAAGGCGATGGGAGTGAAGATAGAACTGTACTATAAAATCAAAGTCTTGTTTTGTTTACATAAAATCGCTTTTCAATCTATCTAATGAATGAACAAACACATAAAAATGGACAACACAATCTTCTTTCGAAAAAATTTATTCAAATCTCCATTAGTTTACGTTTAAAAGCAAAACGCGTACCATTTAATTATAGCTCATCGAGTTTAAGCTTTCTTCGATGAAATTCAAGAGATCGATACAACTGAATTTAAGCACCTTTTAAAATCAATTCTCCAAAACTAACAATAATACTAATAAAAAGTCACTCACAGATTGATATCAATATAAATTCTCATTGAAAACTGTAATCTGTTTTACCTTTAAGTTTCTCGCTTGCTTGGAAATTCAAATCTCCGCTTCTGGTTCTGAAATCCGTAGAAAACAAAGATCTCCCGCATTGATAAAAACGTAATATATGAAGTTCCTCGAAGCAAGATTTCATCCCTGAAAACTCGTCTTTTTCCACTAAAGCGGCTTCTGAGTATTCCTTAATTAGTATCCCTGTCTTGAGTAGCAAACCGCGAAAAAATGCAGGAAAATAACGACTTTAATTCTCCGCTAGACACATCAAAACAACAAAAGTGTTTACCGAGCTCACGGCTTTGTGGCCGCGCGAAAAACAAAGCCTTGCTTTCAAGATCCCGGATGTTGACGCGCCCGCGAAACATTCCGCTGGCCATGACCATGAAAAATGACGGCGATAGGTTCTATGAATATGGAGCTGCGCAGCCAGGCCTTCGACCTGCAAGTGCTCCGCTATTAATCAACGTCACTAAAAAGCTAGCGAGAACACAAACAAAAACTCAATAACAGAATTCATATCAACATAATCAGCACCCTTTACCCAAACACCAAGTGACATTACCACACGACCCACACCATAACTCTCCGACAATTCTGCGTTTAGGTCTTGAAAAACTGGAGCACTGATAACAGCAGATACCCCAATGCTGTACAAAAAAGTTGTTAACAGAGGGACACGAGTTCTCCTCCTTTTGCAAAATAAAAACAAGCCATCTCGTTAATGCGTTATAATGCGAGGTTATTAAAGAAAAGAATGTTTGTTGTGAAAGGTATTAGGTGGGGTTTTGTTTTTGACTATATTTACCTATCAAAGGAACTCAAGTTTTCCAATTCTTGTTCTTTTTTTTTTTATTTGGTAAAGATGCTGTTGTAGGGCACCTTTAGAACAAGTGTTCTTTAAATAGGTACATGCAAACATTATATGATGCAAATCAGCCAATAGAAATTTGTGTTCATGAAATGGGCGTAGTTTTATTTTAGTAGCCATTTGTGTTTACTTTTGATTATTATTATTCTTTTTATTTTGCAAAAGGAGGAGAACCCGTGTCCCTCTGTTAACAACTTTTTTGTACAGCATTGGGGGATCTGCTGTTATCAGTGCTCCAGTTTTTCAAGACCCAAACGTAGAAGTGTCGGAGAGTGATGGTGTGGGTCGTGTGGTAATGTCACTTGGTGTTTGGGTAAAGGGTGCTGATTATGTTGATATGAATTCTGTTAATAATCAAAAGTAAACACAAATCCCTACTAAAATAAAACTACGCCCATTTCATGAACACAAATTTCTATTGGCTGATTTACATCATATAATGTTTGCATCTACCTATTTAAAGAACACTTGTTCTAAAGGTGCCCTACAACAGCATCTTTACCAAATAAAAAAAAGAAGAAGAATTGAAAAACTTGAGTTCCTTTGATAGGTAAATATAGTCAAAAACAAAACCCCACCTAATACCTTTCACAAAAAACATTCTTTTCTTTAATAACCTCGCATTATAACGCATTAACGAGATGGCTTTAAGAGCCCTTTGATTGATGTTTCCTTAGAAGTCCTGCTTGGCTAAAACCCTTGCCACACTGTTTGCATTCATAAGGCTTTTCCTCGGTGTGAACGTTTTGATGTGTCCTTAGATGTCCTGCTTGGCTAAAACACTTGCCACACTGTTTACATTCATAAGGCTTTTCCCCAGTGTGGACTTTTTGATGTGTCCTTAGATTTCCTGCTTGGCTAAAACACTTGCCACACTGTTTACATTCATAAGGCTTTTCTCCAGTGTGGATTTTTTGATGTCTCCTTAGATGTCCTGCTCGGCTAAAACACTTTCCACACTGTTTACATTCATAAGGTATTTCCCCAGTGTGAACTCTTTCATGTTTCCTCAGGTTTCCTACATTCCTATAACACTTACCACACTGTTTGCATTCATAAGGCTTTTCTCCAGTGTGGACTCTTTCATGTTTCCTTAGATTTCCTGCTTGGCTAAAACACTTGCCACACTGTTTACATTCATAAGGCTGTTCTCCAGTGTGGACTCTTTCATGTTTCCTCAGGTTTCCCACATTTCTAAAACACTTGACACACTGCTTACATTCATAAGGCTTTTCCCCAGTGTGGACTTTTTGATGTGTCCTTAGAAGTCCTGCTTGTCTAAAACACTTGCCACACTGTTTGCATTCATAAGGCTTTTCCCCAGTGTGAACGTTTTGATGTGTCCTTAGATGCCCTGCTTGCCTAAAACACTTGCCACACTGTTTACATTCATAAGGCTTTTCCCCAGTGTGAACTTCTTTATGTGTCCTTAGATTTCCTGCTTGGCTAAAACACTTGCCACACTGTTTACATTCATAAGGCTTTTCCCCAGTGTGGACTCTTTCATGTTTCCTCAGGTTTCCTACATTTGTAAAACACTTGCCACACTGTTTACATTCATAAGGCTTTTCCCCAGTGTGGACTTTTTGATGGGTCCTTAGAAGTCCTGCTTGGCTAAAACACTTGCCACACTGTTTGCATTCATAAGGCTTTTCCTCAGTGTGAACGTTTTGATGTGTCTTTAGATGTCCTGCTTGGCTAAAACACTTGCCACACTGTTTACATTCATAAGGCTTTTCCCCAGTGTGGACTTTTTGATGTATCCTTAGATTTCCTGCTTGGCTAAAACACTTGCCACACTGTTTACATTCATAAGGCTTTTCTCCAGTGTGGATTTTTTTATGTGTCCTTAGATGTCCTGCTCGGCTAAAACACTTGCCACACTGTTTACATTCATAAGGGTTTTCCCCAGTGTGAACTCTTTCGTATTTCCTTAGGTATCCTGCTGTGCTAAAAGCACTTGCCACACTGTTTACATTCATAAGGCTTTTCCCCAGTGTGGACATTTCGATGTGACTTTTCGTTTGTGGTAACATTTTTATGCATTGATGGTTCTTCTGGAATTGTGTCAGGATTCGTTTCCTTTTTCATACCTTTTCTTTTTGCTAAAATGATTAAAAAATAAAAACATTAATATACTATAATCCAGCTTGATATTTAATTTTTTTCAAGGTATCAGGGTACCCGGGACGCCCATTTTACATTTGAGCTGTCATATCCTTATAATACACTCAGGTAATTAAAGTTTGCTTTAATGGTCATAAGTCATCTGCAAGTGTCAGGAGAGGAAAATAATGACACAGGATACCTTATTTTTTTAAACAATTCATGGAACTACATGTAACTTTAAGATTTGACAGTGGTATGGGGAACATGGCTCCAGGCACCCTACAGTTGCACCACTCCCTTTCTAAAAAAAGACACTTGACTGCCAACCTTTATTTACTGCTGGGTGATTTTGAAACATACTTCCATGTAATACTGTTTATTATATAAACACTAATGAAATACCAGGTGAGCTTTCGCGTGTAAACATCATATCTTCACACGTGAGAATAACATGTTATCTTCACACGTGAAAAGATCACCGTTGACACGTTGTTCTACTTTAGGACTTCAAAAAATATTCAAGTGAAATGGTTTGATTTCATTGGTGTTTATATAATAAACAGAACATTACATGGTCTCTTGAAGATACGAAATTTCTCTTCTCATGTTGAAAAATATTTCACTCGTTCGTTTTCAACAGTCGAAGAGAAATTTCGTATCTTCGCGCGGCCATGTAATATCCTCTATATATCAAACATGAGGAAGAGTGTTCCATCACGATGTCCAAACACACTGAAGTGGATTGAAAAACAAGACACAGCCGAGCTATTTTAACCCACTTTGAGGGTTAGGATACTGGATAAAACTCTTTTTCGAGTGTTTGATATACCTTCTCAAACTGATCATTAAAATAATGCAGAGAAAACAAAAAAAAAATAAAAATTGACAAAATCTATGCAAATTGGAAAATGTTTCCTTTGTGTTCTCGTCGTGAATTGTTAATGAGTTTCAGAAGTCCTCATTCACAATCCACCACTCATGCATGCCCCCCAGGGAGAATTTTTTATATAATTATAACACCTATTTAGAATCCTTTACAAGCACCTATGGTATTTTGTTCATATTTTTCAAACTGTCCAAATTAAAGATTAATTTGGATAGTTTGGACTTTTTACCTCATGCGCGAAGCGCCATGAGGTTATAAAATGGGCTTCGTTTTTCTTGTTATTATTATTTTTATTATTTTTTGTGTCACGATTTTGCATGCAAATTTATGAACACATATTTTAGTGACCGGGTCCTCGGGTCACCAACATATTCTACAAAAATGGCGGCAGCGCTCGGCATGTGCTTGGTTTTTAGAACCGTAGTTTCGTGTCATCACATTAATAACTCACATTTAAAATATTCAAAATGGAAAGAGAAAGCTTTAAAGAATACCCAAAGCCCCTATAGCGGAGAAAAAGGAGATCTTTAAGCAACTAAATCTTGCTTCGAGGAAATTCATAAGCTTATCAGTGCGGGGAGATCAAAACCAAAGAAGCAGAGTTTTAAAGAATTTTCATACAGACGAGGGACTTACGGTGAAAGAAATTACAATTTTTGGTAAGAATTTATCTTGTAACAATTTGTGAATCACTTTTTCTTTGTGTTCTGGTTAGATTCGGAAAAATATTTATAAAACATGCTAAAATTCAATCGTGATGACATCTGATATTATGTAAACAAAATATCTAACTTCACATGCGTCGCCTAATACGCAAGGATGTCTGTGTATGTTTTGCAATTTTCATTTCCAAATCAGTTTCTAGGGCAATTTTCGATACAACTGGTGTAATTTATTCGAAAATTAGTCATACTTGTAATTCTAGACCGAGTAAAAGTTTTTGTGCACGGTCGCGTAGTTCTGTTATTGAGATTCGCTAAAATTGAAAAAATAGTCCGGTCGTTTGCTGATTTCATTGCTTTTAAAAGTAGCCTTTTCAAATAGATAGATAAATAGATAGATAATCTTTATTTATCCACGGACAATAAGTCACGGTTTGGGAAATAAAAGACGAGTGTGTATTTGATCGGGAATCAATAAATTAAATTTTCAGAACGAGTACAGAAAACGTGTTTTAGCGTGTTCTTTAGTATGTCACGCAAAATTCGTTGAGGGAGGAAGGGGTGCGTGACACTTTCAAAACAAACCATAAAACTTTCTTATGCAAGCGCATGAGTGTAGGCTACAATAGTAGCCTCTTGTCTTTAGAAAATTGAGACTATCCAATTACTCAGAAATTGGATGTTTTTCAGCCAATCAACATTCAAGATAAACAGTAGAAATGAAATTTTAACCAATCAGCGCACAGCAGTACAGCATATTCAGCCGTATCTAAGCAAGTGTTTCGAAAAAAATGACATGTAAGATTTTTGTTTCAAGCAATTAATTACTTGATGAGGTTTTTGCAGACAAACAGCCAGCAAGGAACTGGTAAGTAGATAGCAGGTTTCCCAAGCTGGTGAAGACAGATTTAAACATGATGATGAAGGGAAACCAAAACAAAACACAAAGGAAAGCACATGCACATACCGGGTAACTCAGTGTATTTAACGAGTGGCATTTAGCACGCAAAGAACAAAGTGCCTTGGAAGACACACCCATTGGAGAGCTTGACGCTGTACTTTCTAAATTCTATGCAGAAGTTAAAAAATATAATTAACAAGTAGCTGGACTACATCCCTGTTCAATTTGGAAATAATTAAATTCAAAAAATTCCTCTGACTGCCAAACTGGATTTGGTCTTACTCTACAGCCAAATCCAATAATTATTATTGTGGCAGTCCTCTGAATCATTTTCATCCAATAATTTCCAAATTGGACAGCATGTAGTCCTATTACCCATACTAAGTTGTCTAAAATGGGCAGAAAATGCATCAAAAAGTGGTAATCATGTCACACAAGAACTCTGCGAATATTATAATTGGGCTGTTAAGGGTTTATAATTTTGTGATTGTTGTTAATTTAAAAATATAAAAATTGAGTTGATAAAATATATAAATGTTGTTTGGGTCGTGAAGATTTTAAGTGGAGGTGAGCAAGAGACTGAATGTATTTATTTTGTATTTGAGCCTGGTTACATTTTTAGAGTAAGTTTGACACAATAGGTTGTTAGTTTGTTTCTTTTTGAAGTGCCACAGCAAATTTTTATGATGTTGATGTCTTATTTGGAAACATTTGTGTTGGTGGTGTGTTTCAATTAGGATATGTAGCAACAGAAGAATCTGTGAATTTTAAAATTGTGGTGCTGAGATCTGTGTTTTATGTAGTAAATAAAATATTCGCGTCCGATCTGTATGGCTCGCCATTGTAAACGCCCATACAGATCGGACGCGGGTATTTTATCGTACTTATGAAATGAAACAATGAGTAGAGATCTGTATGAAAAGTTAATGAATACTACTTAGAGGAGCAGGTGTCTGTATCAAAAGTTAACTCTACAGTTTAATAATTCATCAACTCAGTTGATTTGTATTGGGGTTTACAGAGGTGTACATGTGACTCAAATACCACCTATTGATTTGTCATAACTGTTAGGAATTATTAATGAATTTTATAAGGAAAGTTATTATAATCTTTTAGATTTGAAAGGGCTGAAGATTGAAGGTAAAAAGGTTGGTTTAATTTAATATGTTTTCCATATAAAGGTTTTCATATTTATTTATTACTAAGAAAATCTGAGAAGCGTAATCATGGTCGAGTCCTAGCAAGTTGACCCACTGCTTTTTGTGACTACTGTGCCTGCGCAGCAGTCACTATTGCCATCGTCTAACATTCTTGACCCCAGAGCTCTTCTCTTTTGCGCATGACCGAGTCGCCCCTCCTCCCCCCCCAAAAAAAAGATCTAAAGCCCTGGGGTCAAGAATATATCGTCCGAGTTTTCTGAATGTAAAGCCTGCCGCACACTTGCAATTTTATTGGCTAATCGATTAATTTGGCTCAGCCAGATTCTCGCAGCGCCCGCACACGATGAGGAATTTGTCTCGCAAGGCAAAAACTATCAAACACGATAGATATTTCACCTCGTGAGGTAAGAAACTCACAAAAACTCCAGAGCTCAGCACTTTCCTCAAGTGTGAAACAAACTTAAGTAACAACAGCACTTTGCACTAATGACATCACATACTTTTGACCCCCATTGAACTCCTCCATGTGTTAATTATCAGGGTAATAAAACCTAAAAACTATTCGTAGAAAACCTAAAAACTAGTCTTGCAACATCTCAAATTTTGGTTAAAATGCTAAGAATTGATAGAGAGCGGCAATAAAAAATTCTCGTGTTCTTGTGCACCTGTCCTCCCCCTTCCCCTTCCCCTTCCCCTTCGAACGCCTGCCACACAGGCTACTAAGCTGTTAGAAACGAAGCATATAGAACCAAGCAGTAAAGTGGTCCATGGCCATAAAAGGCAGGTTTCAATGACGGTGAAACAAAATGATAACATGTCCATAGCGGCTCCACTGAAAGGATATGTTTATTAATGCTGTTTATGCGGACACAGGTAGTAATAGAAAAGCTTATACCCGTTGGACGAATACTCGAGAGTTAAAACAGCTCTCTAATTTATCCAATTGCAGCCCATTACTCTCCACACTTTACAGTATGGTTCAGTATCCCTCAGAATACAAACTCAAAGACAGGATTTTTGCTTAAAAACAAATTCGCGTTGTCATCTTCAGGACCTGTTTTTCTGCTTTGCTTGTATGAACGCATGTTGATAAACAGCACAGTGTTTTTCTTTTTCACACCATCTCCTTTGCGGACCTCCTAGGAAACGCTCCCGGTTCTCCGATACAGTATGTATGTATGTATGCAAATTAGCAAACTTTGAGTACCCGATCACTACAGTATGTCACGTATCGCATAATTGAGCACTTTTTCCCTACTACCGAGTCCATTTCGCTCACTTGAAACACCATGAACGTGAATTTACTCTCAAAATATTTCACCTATGTGAACTCCTATAAGGCTACGAAAACATCTAAAGCCTGTGAATTTGAATGCAACACAAAATATCCAGCGTACATGTATATTGAAGCATTATACCATTTCGAATGCATTAATTACATGTAGTGCAATTTGTGTCAAATGCAAACACACACAAAAAAAACAGTTATTCTCTTGCCATTTTAGAATTTGTAGCATGGTGAATATTAGAGCTGGATTTTTTCAAACATCCTGTAATCATGCAAAACTACAGTAACACAAGTTTTAACATGAATAGCCTTGTCCGTTGTGCATGTATGTACATGTAAGTTATTAAGAGCTGAACGCCTCAGACAATTACATGTAGCTGCAAAATTGTTGAGACACTCTCACAAAAAACACTCACTTTTATACATGTCAAAAATGATGCCTCGAAAAACAAAAGAACAATATATTTCCCTCACAAACCCCCTCCCCCGTTGAATGTTGTTACATGTGACCAAAGTTTTGGACATGGCACCGGTCACAAAACAACATTGATACAGGGGGTAGGGGTAAGGAAAGGTAGCAATGCATGGTGCACTTCTTCCAAAAAAGCACTTGAATGAAAGTGTCTCAAATACTTTTGCATCTAATAGTAGCATGCAACTCTCAAAGAGTGCAACTGAGCAAAGGGAAAGATTTCCGTTCAACTACATACATTAGTTATGCATACTGTTCTGAAAACTGAAACAAAAGCCAAAACAATAGAACTCCAAAAGCAAAGCAATAGCACATATAATACATACATAATTAATGTATGGGGTTATATAGAAAAATTCATTGTCTGACGAGTGAAATTTACAGTACATGTAATGTGGAATTCACGAGTCTGGCAATGAATTTTTCTTGAATTGCACATGTCAAGGAAAAACGTTTACAGTGAGAAAGCCATTTCAAAGCCAACTGTCAAGAGCTAGCGAATAGAAATCAAGACTGATTCAAAATCATGAATTTGAATCATGCACGGTCAGGAGAAAACCTTGTGGCAGCGACAAATTTTTGTTTTGTTTACCTGCAAAATATGACATTTTACATGTACATGTATGACTGAAATTGATGCTGTTTGTATGTTAAAGTACAAATTGTGCACAACAAAGCACGTGAAAACAATTATTGCAATTAGTAATGCTGAAAACAAATTCAAACTCAGAAGAAATTGCCAAACACCCCCCGCCCCCCACTCCCCCACAAAAATTAAGTAACAATGCGTGTAAGAAGTAGGCAATGCAGTATTGTTCCGCGGCATTTCGCTTTCCACGCATAAGATCGTTTAGGTTTTTTTTTTCTGAGAATGCATCAACCTATGGACAACATGTTTTTTAAATAAAATGTACTGGAACTTTATTTTAAAGTGATGTTTCTTTTGTGCTACAAGATTTCATCCAATCGTGAAACTCCAAAACAATGGCCAAGAAGGGCTACTAATTTTACATGTTTCCCACATAGAATTTTGGTTGCATTAAAACTCAGAATAGTTTTCACTAAAAGGAAATCAATTAGTAAACTAGGGCAAGCTGCAAAATTTTTTCTCTTTGCACCCTGGATTCTACGGAAATATCACCGATCACATGTTCTGCACAACATGGGCGAATTTTGGGTATATACTCTGTGTTAGCACACCATATAGTCACCCTCTATTGTAGTGCTACAGTGATGTTGTGTACTATATGATGTTGTATCCGTTTTATTCTTGTTTATACCCACACACCCATCACTGACCTTACCTGTCCTTATTCGTCCTTATCTGTCCTTATTCATCCATTTTTGTCCTTATTCGTCCTTATATGTCCTTTTCTGTCCTTATTCGTCCTTTTCTGTCCTTATCTGTCCTTATTCGTCCTTATATGTCCTTTGCTGTCCTTATTCGTCCTTTTCTGTCCTTATCTGTCCTTTGCTGTCCTTATCTGTCCTTTTCTGTCCTTATTCGTCCTTATCTGTCCTTTTCTGTCCTCATTCGTCCTTATCTGTCCTTTGCTGTCCTTATTCGTCCTTATCTGTCCTCATTCGTCCTTATCTGTCCTTTGCTGTCCTTATTCGTCCTTATTCATCCATTTTTGTCCTTATTCGTCCTAAGGACGAATAAGGACAGATAAGGACAGAAAAGGACGAGTAAGGACAGAAAAGGACAGCAAAGGACAGATAAGGACGAATACGGACAGATAAGGACAGAAAAGGACGAATAAGGACAGAAAAGGACAGATAAGGACAGCAAAGGACAGATAAGGACGAATACGGACAGATAAGGACAGAAAGGGACAAGTAAGGACAGAAAAGGACAGATAAGGACGAATAAGGACAGCAAAGGACAGATAAGGACGAATGAGGACAGAAAAGGACAGATAAGGACGAATAAGGACAGCAAAGGACAAATAAGGACGAATGAGGACAGATAAGGACGAATAAGGACAGAAAAGGACAGATAAGGACAGCAAAGGACAGATAAGGACGAATAAGGACAGATAAGGACAGAAAAGGACGAATAAGGACAGAAAAGGACATATAAGGACGGATAAGGACAAAAATGGATGAATAAGGACAGATAAGGACGAATAAGGACAGGTAAGGTCAGTGATGGGTGTGTGGGTATAAACAAGAGTAAAACGGATACAACATAATATAGTACACAACATCACTGTAGCACTACAATAGAGGGCGACTATATGGTGTGCTAACACAGAGTATATACCGAATTTTGGATGATCGAGTGACAGCAATATGGCGCGGGAAACATTTGTTGGTTAAAACTCGGTCTTCTTTTGTCCCTGTTGATCAATTCTAGCACCTAAAGAATGCTTGTTTATCTTTAAAATAAACTGGATAGATTATCTTACCTTCAGAAAAAGAAACCTTGGCGCTTGTCTGAGTCAAAGATGCGACTGCACTTCACTTCGAATCAAATATTCGAACTTAGTCTGCTTCGGACAAAACCATATTTGGAAAGGAATGGGTTGCCCACCGGATGTGCTGCTACCACAGGGTACCCACACAAACTGAAACGTATGGGAACATTGAAAAGGTTTACTTATCGTTATATACTGTGATAAAGATTCATATAAAATATCAAAATAAACGTATTTTTACCTGAAATATTGTGTGGTGTCGTTCTTGTAGCTGGAAACGGCGAATTAAAGCGATTTGAAGGGTTTTGCATGGGACGTTTACCTGAGCGTATCCGCGGATCTCTACTGACTCTATTATACGCCCGGAGGGAGGGGGGGGGGGGGGGGGGGGGGGGTTGGTACTACCTAAAGGGTATGGTTTTCAAGCCGTTCTGGTCTGAAATAGGGTAAAGATTTTGACCATTTTGATCTGAAATAGGGAAAGGTTTGCACACTCTGGTCTGGAATTGGGTATGTTTTTTAGAAGAAGCTACTTTTTTCATCCCTTGAGAAACGCGGTTTGATTAACATCGGGAATTAGAAGCTCTTCTCAAATGTTTACGCAAACGGAAGCACTTCCTGGTCTGAAATAGGGTATCGAATTTTGGGTCAGGTCTGAAATAGGGTAGGGAAAATCGCATATTTTGGTTTGAAATAGGGTAAGGGTTTTAAGAAGCGTGCCGCACACCTCTACCCAAATTTTCGGGGAGTACCCCCCCCCCCGCCCCCGTGACTATACGCTCAGGTAAACGTCCACTGAAACGTCCGATGCAAAACCCTTCAAATCGCTTAAAGCGCACCTAACCCCCAATTTTTTTTCTTTCAATCAACTCAATGTACGTTGAAAAGTCGAAGAGTGAAATATTTCTTGTTTTTAAACATCGCGTTAGTGAGTTATAGAGATTTGAATTTACAAAGTGCTAATTAGATGACGTCAAATCAAGACTTTACCATTATTTCTACTTCAATTTACAATACGCAGTTCACAGCTTAAGGATAATCAATTTAAGAAATACTAAATAAAAACTGTTAACAGTCAATTGATTTGTAAAAAAAAATATTACTTGGAGGTGGAAACAAGTAGTTGTATAATAAACGACTCTTGATTTGACGTCATCTTATAATTCACTAAAGCGACGTTTAAACTTTTCAACGTATATACAGTCGATTAAGCAAAAAAAAAAAAAAATTGGGTTTAGGTCGCCGTTTTCAGATACAAGAACAACACCACACAACCTTTCAGGTAAAAATACGTTTATTTTGATCTATTTATCACAGTATACATCTATTACGATAACTGAACGTTTTTTGCTTTATTTCCCATACATTTCCTCTAAATTTAAAAATCGAACGGTCACACAGTGTGAGCTCCCTGTGCTGCCACATTGCGAGATGTGTCACGCTGGCTAAGAATCTTGTAAACGTCGGGCTGGGGGTGATAAATCAAATTTACGCCATCGCCGTGGAATTAGGGCTAATTGGGCAAAACCCTTCAGTTCTGCCGTGCTGTGCACACCGAAAGGTCTCAGATTTTTTTTCCTCATGTAAATAATCTACTTGTCTTGATTTCGTGCCGGTTATTTTCCCGATTCTGGAACCATACCCCTCGTCGGATTTAGAGGAATACATAGCGCTTGTTTAAAAAAAGTTATAAACACTGGACAGCGAAGGAAGAATGATAAGCGTGGTAGGAATCCAATAATTCCACTTCTTTCGGTTGTGTGTCTTTCATGAATTTTTATTTCGTGACGTCGAAGGAACAAAACAGCCCGGGTGCAAAAATTCACCGCCTATGAAGATGTAAACAATGCACGTGTCTTGCGATATTAGTTTCTTGCAGGGCGCTGAAAAGAATGGGCGGTGCAACCCGCCTACAGCGCTTGAGCGATGTGTGATGCGGAGTGAGACTGGGCCGAGCACGCTCGACAGGTCCCGAGTTCAAAACATGGCGACAAATGAGGTTCGCTGAATGATGCAGAGAACGGGTTGCTGCAAGAAAACGGTACAAGATTTGCACTTTATTTTTTTCGAAATGAACATTTCAATGTATTTTTAACGGAGCTCTGCGGGCCGAAGCGGAGCCCCATACTCATAGAAACCCATGCCCGTCATTTTTCATGGTCATGGCCAGCGGAATGTTTCGCAGGCGGTGTCTGTTACATGTGTGTCCGAGCGTCGCGCAAGGCTAGCTCGCGGGCGCGTATGACGTCGCAAAACATACGCGAATGACGCCACACGCGACGCTACACAGTCGTCAGCTCGGTAAACACTTTAAAAGTTGAATCTTTCGCAGTGTTTAGCGAGCAGTAAAGTCGTTATTTCCCTGCATTTTTTCGCGGTTTGCTACTCAAGACAGGGATACTAAATAAGGGATACTCAGAAGCCGCTTTAGTGGAAAAAGAAAAGCTTTCAAGGATAAAATCTTGCTTCGAGGAACCCGCATACGTTTTTATCAATGCAGGAGCAATGCGGGGAGATATGCCCTGTTTTTATTACGGATTTCAGAACCGAAGAAGCGGGAGTTTTAACGAATTTCCAAGCAGTCCAGTGACTTAAAGGTAAAATAAATCAGATTTTTCGATGGGAATTTATGTTGATATCAATTTTACTTTTCCTTTGTGTTCTCTTAAGGTTTGGAGACATGTTTATGAAACGTGCTCAAATTAAGTCGTGTTGTTATCT
>JAJGOT010000289.1:5000-122500 GCA_022457155.1 Cladopsammia gracilis
TTTTGATCCTCGGACCTCTGGATTATGGGCCCAACACGCTTCCACTGCGCTAAACAGCAGATATTACACTGGCCGTTTTTTACTAGAAACGAATTATCCGTCTGGACGAATTTGGGCAAAAATTTGTAGTTCGTCTACCGGGTTATGCGCCGCTCAAGTATAAAGACGAGCACAAGACGCGTTATGCGTCTAGACGAACTATCTGTCGTAGTGCGTCGTTCAAGACGCATAACGAAAGATAGTTAGTCCAGACGCATAATGCGTCTTTGTGTATAAAGATGGGCAACAGACGAACAACGGTAAAAAATGACAAGGACGCCATCTTCATTTTTGCCGCCAAAAAACTCTAGTACTCACTCCTTTTTGTTAATGGCCGCGGATTTCTAGTCCATCGCCTTGACCACTCGGTATTAGCACTTATGAGCAAAAAATTCAAAAAAGCGGGTGCGATTCCATACATACATACATACATATGAATTATTTGAACGAAGAGACCGTAAACGTTGCCTAGAAACTGGTCGGTTTTGTAAAAAAAAAATTGTTTAATTGACATTAGGGCCATTTATACGAGACCAAATAAGTCGCGACTTACAGAAGACGCGAACCACTCGTATAAATGATACAAAAATGTGTTCGCGTCTTATTTAGGTCGCGACTTATGCAAGCCTCACTCGTATAAATGGTCTAGTGGTCTCTAGTTCGCGTCTTCTGTAAGTCGCGACTTATGCAAGTCGCGACTTATTTGGTCTCGTATAAATGGCCCTATTGAATGATAACAATTTCTCGGAGTCAACATTAACTGTATTTTATTTTAGAGGTGTTTTGGCACAAATTTTCTTCATGTTCTAAAGAAAAAGGTCATCAATCTTTTAAAGTTAATCTGACAGTCAAACTGGAGTGGAAAATGAAAAGGTTAAACATTCACAGCTAACTAAAATACCGTTAGTCTTTAATCAGAATAAAAAATATGAGTTGAAATATAAACCTCATGTTTTTGTAGTAAATTATTGTGAAAAGGACTGTTAACTATTGTAAATTTGAAACTCAAATTGCTAACTTGACCGTCAACACAAACACAAAAAAAAAATACGAAAAAGTTTTGATCGTCGGACCTCTGGGTTATGCGCCCAGCACACTTCCAGCAAGTATTACAGCTCACAACTGACCATCTATCTATGTGGCTTGGTAGCTCAGTGTCAGTGGATAAGAGCAATGCACCGGTTCGAAAGTTCTGATTTTTTCAGGTTGCTTTTTTAACTGCTTAAGTTGATAGCACACTGCAAGGATCATAACTGATTTCACTCACAGCTAAAAATGATGTGACAACGGATCTATTTGAATCCGCTGTGAAAATTTCGCAACGAAAGATACGTTTTTGAAAAGCAAACAAAAATGGCCAAGAAAAAGGGGCAGTACGTAGCTCTTACAAGGTCTTCTCTGATTTGCTGAGAAAACAACAGAACAAACAACACAACAATGGACCCTATCCCTGAAAACAATAGAGCTGCGTGATATACAGGTCCAATGAAATTAGAGGTTGTAAAGAGCTGCGTGGTATCTGAAGAAAAATACAACACACAACCCAAAGTCCAAATAACTGAACTGCGAAAAGAAAGAAAAACTTCGTAGCAGAGCGAGGTTTTGATCCTCGGACCTCTGGGTTATGGGCCCAGCACGCTTCCACTGCGCCACTCTGCTGACGGTGAAAAACAACGTATTAACAGCAGAAATTACAGCTATAGTGTTGAAAATGGTGGACTCAATTTTGGATTCGCTGTGAAAATTTCGCAACGAACGATAATTTGGGAAAAAAACAAAGGTGCTCAGTTCTTAAATAGGGTATCCTTTTTGGTATTGTGATCCTTAGATATTCCTTAGATAGGGTCACTAAATTGCAGTATCCACCCCAACGCGCAAAACAAAAAAGATATGGTCTGTTAAAACTGTACTACACGCCTGAATTGGGCCTTAAAAAGGGTATCAAATCTCGATTAGGGTCAGGGTTTGAAAACCTTGACGGCACACACCTATCCCGTCGGGAGTACCCCCCCCCCCCCCCCCACCCCGGGCTGTAACCCAGCGGGAATCAAGCTACTCATTGGCCATCATTGATGAGAGCCAGAACTCTCCCGGCCCCTGCATGGTTTGATAAAAATCGTTAAATCTGCCTAACACTGCCTCTTTAAAGGCGTTACACCATTAAAAATACCAATATTACACACACCTTTGCATGCCTCAAAAAAACGATATTTACATCGATCGAATTTATTTTACCCTTGTCTGCTAAATACACTTTCAATTTAACTGCTCTAAATAAAGACTGTTATGAAAAATTATATTATAGCATATTTTTTGCTGCATATTTTGTAACATGCATGCTTTGAGCTTTCGATACTGATGCATTTAGCTCAGACTATTTCCTTGAACTTTTGTTCAAGACGACTTTTGGAAATAAAATGCAACCCTTTTTATTCAGTCGTTTATTTGAACTTGCTTCTGTCTAAATTCAGCTCGCCGTCAATTTAAATCATTGAAAAGTGCCAACACTTATACTTTATTGGGATTTTTCGTCAAATACCCGATTGTTTAAGCAAGAACTACGCCTAGATTTTCCGGCTTCCCCCACGGTTTTTTTGCGGGTAGGTTAAAAACAAGGTCCCTTCAGGATAGAAAACAAGTATTTAAACTAAAGAAACAAACAAAAAAGGCCAAATGTTATAGGTTTTTGTACAATACAATACAATTTTACTCAAAACAATAGATATATACGTTTTACAAGAGCACACTAAACAAAAAAACTACAGATAATAATATGACTTATCATAAATACAAGAAAAAAGGCTAAAGGAAATCAAAGAAAGAGTATTGAAGTGAACTTAATGCGAGAGTTATACGTCAAAAATGCAAACAAACTTAAAGCAATAACAACTCGAAAATTAGCCACAACTTTGCTCTCTTTTCATTTCATGCGTAACTTGTTCCGTTGCATCATGGGAAAGGCTTTCACACCCCCAGGGCCCAGACCCCCAGATGCGGTTAGCTGCCTGGGTCGCCTGGGACTTCATTCCAAAAGATCAACATGGCGGCAGCTTTAATTTTTTTTTGCGTTTGGGATGAAAACACAGTTCAATGGAAGCCGAGTCACGAAGAATGATTGTCAAGGGCTACTTCATTGTAAGTAAATAGTTTATATGTCAACTTTTCCAATACTGATTGAGAATTCACATATTGCCAGGCGTTTTTTTACATCTCTTGTTTATTGTCACTCTTAAACTCGAATTGTTATTTTAAGAACCAAATTTGTTAAAACAAATCGACAGGTAAGAACTTTTTTGTTGTTAAATTAAATTTCTTATTTTAAGAATTGAATTCTTACTTTAATTCTTAAGAAATTGATTTTAAGGAAGAAAGTTTTCTTAAAATAAGAAGTAAATTCTTGAAATAAGAAATTTAATTTAACAACAAAAAAGTTCTTACCTGTCGATTTGTTTTAACAAATTTGGTTTAAGAGTGTGTAAGTCTTCAGTCTCTCTCAGAAACTCGCTGGGAACATTATGTCAGTGTTCATTTCTATAAAAGACCTAAGGGGGTTACCATTTGTCAGAACTTGCCGACCACTCAGTAAATAGTATGTGCCGTTTTTTAGACCTGGACTCGGTTGTTTAAAAGGTCCCGGGGAAAGGTGGATAAGGCTATCCACCGAATAATTCACTATCCACTAGATAACACAATGGATTTTGTTAATACTTATCCATTGGATATGGATACAGCACTATCCACCTTTGAACAACCAGGGCAAGTTCATCAAAATTGTCAGTTGCACATCCTGCTTAGTTCAGTGGCAAGCAGATCTAGGGGGGAGGCCTACTACCCTTATTCACCCCCCTCCGCTTGTCTTGCCAAAAAAAGTACTCTCAGTCTAGCATTTTCACTCTGCCCCCTCCTATTCCTTAAACAACCATGACGGCAGCGAGAATGGCACAAATCATACATTTAATGAGCAAAATCAATACTTCTGCACATGCGTTTGACAGTTTGCCATTCCTTGCAAAACAACATCATCAATTTTAGGTTTTTTTTTTTCCTTTCACTATTTGAACTTGAAAGCTGCCCCTACAAATTCAGCTCCTGGGCTATTGCAGGCATGTTCGACAAATTTAACAAATTGGAACAATTGCAAAGAAGTTTCCACGAGCTTGAATTCTTTTTTTTTTCAATGGCCTTCATGGCTGCCCTAATATTTACTCTGGGCACTCCTTTACAATGGGGGTCTGAATCCATCACTGATACTGATCTTCTAGAATCATAATTTCTTCAACTTTCTTACTCTGAATGTTACACTTTTTGTAACTGTGATGAAATATATCAAACACAAGGAAGAGTGACATTGTAAATGGTTTGAACCCAGGAGAATTAGTAGAATGATTGAGTGTGATCATCCATTGTGACTGGATTGTCCAGGAGCTGAATTTGAATGGATGGCTTTCCCATTCAAATGGAGAAAAAAAAATTGACCGTCATGTGTTCACGTTCTCCACAAAACCTATAATTTGATCATTTGACGTTGTTGTTTTGCAGGGAACGGCAAAGAAATCTACCAAAATGTAAAACCCAATGCAGAGGCATTTTTTTCCCTCATTTAACCTATCGTTTTGTGCCGTTCTCACTGCCATCGCTGTTGTAATTGCTTTAAAAGGTCCCTATTGATGTTTCGACAACCTGAGCAGAATTCAATGTGAGGGTGATGTGAACGATCAGTTGATGATATTAATGTCTAGTTGTTGCTGTCATTGGTCAGTTTATTCACGTCAATGACTGTCGAAACTTGTCAGTGATTGGTTCATTTCAATCTGTATATTGTTTACTCAGTGTAATATTTTCGTTGGTGCACTGTTGGTCAAATTTGTCGGTGAGTTCAGTGTATTGTCTGTTCTGTTGACAAGTCATTTGTAGTCTGTTGGCATCAGTTCAGTGGAGTTTGTTCTAAGTTAGGAAACCTACTTTCTAGAGTGAGTCATTGTAGTAGTCTGTACTGTTATAACGCTCTCAACTGAGTCCCAGTCAATTCTGATGTGATTATTGTCTTCACCATCTTTCCTTGCCTGTTTGAGTTTAGTTCAAATTGCTGCCAGTCTCACTGAAGTAAGAGGCCTGGCATTCACAGTATTTGATCTTGTATATACTGCTCCTTGTCTGTTGTTAGGTCTGTCCTTGTCTTTTATGTTTGTTTGTAGTTGTCGGAAAGTTGGTTTGAGAGTGACATGGATGTTGTGAGGTTGTAGGATCTGTGCAATAGTCTCCGAATTGCTCTTGATGCAAGGTGTTGTCACCGTGGTGATGGGTTTCACATTTGTTGTGTTAGGTTCATTTTGTTTTTGTAAGCATTGCATTTAAGGTGGCTCCTAATAGTTTAAACATTCCCATCATGATACATCTATGATATTCAATCACAGCTACACCAGTAAAATTAAGAGAAAACGTTTAGTGCAGGTTTTTAAACACTTAACCATTGAACAAATTTAGGTGGCTACAACATCAAAATTTGTTACCATGGCAACGTAAAGAGGCCAAAAAGACCCCATTTTCAACCTTTTGAGGCTAATAACTTTAAAACTGCTTGGTGAAATTTTTTTATTTTGACATATCTTCGTCTTGTAAACATAACAAACATTTTTTTTTGTGCCAATTTTGAAAAAATCTGTACATAGGATTCAGAGATGTCATTTTTACATAAATTTAAGGTAGCTCTGAACTCTATGTACAGAATTTTTTAAAAAAATTGTTAAAATATTTCTCTTGCCAACTAAACAAAAATATACCGAAAACAAAAACTTTCACCGTGTAGTTTATAAGTTATTAGCCTTAAATGGTCCAAAATAGCATATTTTTTACCTCTTTTCTTGTTGCCATGGAAATAAATGATGACATTGTTTGGATACTACTTTGTTGACTGATAAAAGATTTACTGGTTTCAAGTAAAAGATTTTTAGCCACACCATAGGGTAGCTGTAATGGAATGCAAAAGACAAGAGGGCTGAACAATATGGAGCCACCTTAACAAATAAAGTCTGGGTTGTAGTAAGTTGTTCGTACTTAAAACATTGTCAAGGTACCTGGTTTTGTAAATTAAGCTGTCAGAGTCACAAACTAGTTGTGCTCGTCTTGTCAAAGATTGTATTGGTTGTATGATAACTGGTCTAATAATCTGTTGGTACAAGATCATAGTCAGCATTAGATGTGTCATCTATGTACCATAACCAAAGTAGCACTGTTTGTATGTGGCAAGGTCTTGTTCCTCAATGTTTGCATAACAATATTATTTTAGCATCTCAACAACAGAGACAGTGAGCCTATGGCTGTTCCTGTTTTGTGTACTGTTTCATGGTCTAAGTAAAATCGCTCTTAAAGTCCATGTTGTTGTCTGTCTATAGTGGTTGTTTAAAAGTAATGATGGCTGTCTCAGTACAATCTTGATCCAGTTGAAGCAGAATAGTGGTGAACAGTGATTTCACATCAAGACACTAATTTGTGGTTGTCAGGTATATGTACTGTCTTGATAGCATCCATAAAGTTCTCAGTTAAAGTTCTCAGTAGATTGTTTCTAGATTTATCTGTTAAGGGTTACAGTATAGTAGTCAAGTACCAATAGACAGTTGGTATGAGGTCAGGAACCAGTAGTCCATACAGTTTTGATGGTTGTAGAACAGAACTTCTCAGTTGGTAGTAGCATACATGTATTGTCAAGACCAAGTAGTTTACAGTTACATCTTCTTTGAAGTGCAGGAGTCAGGTCTTGCTTTAGTTCTTCATAGGTGCGTTCAGTTGTTAAAAAAATGTCCATTTTTTCATAGTAGTCTGTTTTGTCCATAGCAACAGTCATCCTTTGTCTGCTGTCTGCTGGTAGTATGACAATGTCTTTGTCGGTTTTCAGTCATTTAAGTGCCTGCCGTAGGTTTAGTGAAGTTACTGTCTGTTGTATAGAGGTGGACTGTATAGCTGTTAGAAGTTATTCTTCTGATATTGTCCTTGGCTGGCTCTGATAGATCTTTGACAAGAGAGCTAGAGCAGCCTTAACACCTGATACAATAGTCTCAGTAGGTCTGTGTGTGTATGCTTCACTGAGTGTTTTCATACTACATGTATGATTAAAGTACTGGGTTTTCAGTCTTGTCTAAGGGACAGGAAGAGATTTTCCTGATCCAGTTGTCCGTGGTTTTCTGTTCAGTATTATGTAGTCGTAGTCATGTTTAATAGTGTAAGTTGAGTCTTAGTATGGTACTATAATGTATTAGTAAGTATATACTGAAACAGTGGATAGCATTGTTGGCACGCTCTGATTGGCTTCTGAAACTCTGAATAGCAAGTGCTATTCACCTCCCAGCAATTTGCGCACAAAAATTGTAATCGTTGACAGGAATAAATGAGTTAAAAAGCATCATTTTAGTTATATTATCTCACTGTTTCAGTATATACTAAAACAACTATTCACCTCAATGTAGGTGGCATGGGTAGTGGTGGATATTTACCGAGCCACGAACCCACCTCCACTTCAGTGAATAGTTGTTAACTATTGTCTTGTCAGCTCATTTGTCAAAAATAGTCAGTTCAGTTGCACTTGTACACCCTGTTAGTAGTAATTGAATTTTCTGCAACAGTCATTAATCCATATACATGCTCTGATCAGTCAGTTGAGGAAGTGCTTCATCTATCTAAAACATTACAAGAGAAGTGGGTTGAATACACCTTATTCCAAAAATATTGGTGGTCAATTTTATTCTTCTAGAGCAGTTTTCAATTGAGTGTGGTAAAACCAAAACCAAAGTAATTACTCTCACCAATCACAGCAGTCATAAACAATCCAATGAACCACTCAGAGCTCGAAGCAATTACATGTCGGTGGTACCGAGCACAGGAAAATGCATGCGAGCAAGTTACAATTGGTTTTACCTCTGATTGGTCGAGAAAGATTCAAGATTTTTTAGCCAATCACAAAGCGTAGCAATGAAAAACCAAAGCAATCGTGTACTGTAATTACTTTTCACACTCATTTGAAAACTGCTCTATATGTATGTTAATTAGTCCTCATTGCCTTGTCAGCATGTACAAAATATAACAGAATTTTCACGCGAAAATGAGGCAGAGGGCTAATTGACATGCATACAAAAGAATAATAAATTGCCCACCATTTTGGAATAAGGTGTATAAACAAAGTGCAGCTCACTGAGTTTTTTTTAACCCACTTCTTGGTTTTTGGATATCTGATGAAACACACTTTTTTACCTTTAGTGTTTGATATAGCATGTAAAACCAACTATTAAATACAGAGAAAACATAAATAAAATTGCCAAAATCTATGCCACAGTGTAATCAAGACCAGATTTCCAAACCGCTGTCACACTTAAGATTTTCTTGTTGGAAATGAGGAATTATTAATGAATATGAGAATGTTTTGTCTGCTGGGAAAACTGGAAGCAAGATCGTTTTGAATAATCAATGTACATATAACTTATTTGGCTGAGTGGGAGGGCTGGATGGTAAAGCATTTGGCTTAAGGTAATGAGATAGCCAAATATTTTCCTAATCCAATCTGGAGACGAAATTGTTTCAAATTTTAACATACAAAGACAGAAAAAAATGTTGGGGCAGTATGGGCCTAGCTGACAGCTTTTTTAGGTCCAGCTTGCACAAATGCATGGTTTTGCAAAGAAACGGCAGGCAGGGCTGTATGGGTCATATGATAATTAATATATAAAAGGTTTCTTTCCCTCATACACAAATGGACCAGACAGGGTTGATCCAAGATGTCCTTTGCAAGGGCTTAGAAATCTGTCTGTTTCATCTACTGTTGGTTTCACCTGATCTTATAAAAAAAAATAAAAGATCAAAATTTTGCTAAGTGTAAGATTGATTGTGGATAAAATTTCAACATCTTTAGTCAAACATGAAAGTGAGACCAACAGTCCTTGAACAAGGTGATTTTTAAGCCATTCCACAGGATGTCTGGGATCAACTTTCAGTTTTCAAATTTATTTAACTTCCATCACACCTATAAATTTAATTTACAATGATTGGTTCTAATAAGCTGTATTAAATGTGATTAGGAGTCTACAGGAAGCTATTACAAGCTTGAATTGACTTCCAGTCACTGTCTATAATAATTATAAAATATAGTTTACTATATGTACTGCATAAATTTGCTGTAATACTATAAACTAATTTTGATTTTGAGACGACAATGCTGCATTATAATGACGACTAGTTGGGAGAAAAATCCGTATTGGGCGGAGTCGCGAAGCGACGGAGCGCAATATGGAGAATACATTTTCTTTCAACGCCTTCAATATAATGCAGTATTGCCGTCTCAAAATCGAAATTAGTTTTGTATCACAATTCAACTGTTTTTTGGGCAAAAAGAAAGCAAAACTGAAGATAACTTGCGCTGATCAAAACTGAAATTCTTACTAGTCACGAGCTGACATACACGACGTTTTGTACGTGTTATCATATTTTTGTTTAGCAAAAAAGTTTCAAAAACATGGACTTTTTCACACTATAAATTGTCATTGAAATAGAACAAATTTGATAGAGCCTCTTTTCAAAGTTTTTCAAAGTTACAAACATCAAAAAAATGAGTAAAATAATAATGCAAACTTGCCGAGGTTGTACCCAATTCAAACCTTCTGGGAATATCCTTTGTTCACAATATTTCCATATAATTTCCATGTCAATGCTTCATTGATATGGAAATATGACGAACAAAGAGTTCTAACCTCAAAAAGTTTGAATTGGGTACAACAATGCATTAGCTGAATTTGTCTATGAGAATGCCTCTACAATATTATTATCCAAAGTCTTGAAAGACAAAAAAACAATAACATACTCAGACCAGTTAAACTTTGTGCATATCATTATTTTTTTTAATCATTTAACAAAATTAATAGATATACGAAAAGTTACATTCATCGACTTAACTACACTTTATCATTTTCTTACACAGCAATTATTTAGGTAGTCACACAATGTTTCTCGACCATGACGACCCAAATAATGGCTTTCAAGAAGACTTGACATATTCCAAATTCATTTAGCTATCGAGTTATGTACTGGATCGTACAAAAAAGGTAAGGTCCCTTTTGCTTGAAACATCTGTCATTTCTCTTCGTGCATTACTGATTAGTAGGTTATTGCTTATTATGTTATGTTTCAAGATTATCACCTTTGCAGGCATTAATGAAGAAGAATGCAGATGTTCCAAGTTCAACATAATGTTTGAAATTTTTGTTAGAGTTTAACCATGAGATGTTCAAATATTATTTCACTTTGTCTTGGAGTGTGGGTGTGAACTTTTTGCCCTAGGCCAGGTTGTTCAAGGCATGATTAAGCTTAACCCAGGGTTAGTGTCTTTATTTTGATTCCACAGTTAAATAATTAATCAAATGAATGGAGATTTTTCCAAAGTATTTTTACCCTTTAAATAGTTTTGGCTTTCATTTGGCTTATTCAGGTGTAGTTTTTAAAAGCTAAAAACCTTTAAACAAAAGATATCAAACCTCAGTCAAGTTTTTATCCTGAATAAGCACTAATTGGCATTAGAACAACTGGGCCCTTAAGGTCAGTGATTCCAGCCCTGGTCACGGCCATTGTGTTGTGTTCATAGACAAGACTCTTTTTCTGCATGTTATCTCTTTCCACTAAGAAAACCAAACGTAATGCTAGGGGTAATGCTTTGGACATACTAGCATCCCATCCTGGAGGTAAACGTGATGATTGTAGCTGCTTCGTGTTATAATAACTGAAAATATTTACTGATTTGATGACAAACTATACATGGATGCTCCTAACTGCTGCTTCATGCGATTGGAAGAATCTTTTCCATACCTTTAAAACATTAACATGATAAAGCCATTTGAGATTGACTGCCTTAATTATTGCTTTAACATTATTCACTCATAGATATACCTCAAACTGCTGCTCAAGAAAATGTACTGGAGGTTCAGATGAGGATGCCTAATTTTATTTTAAGGTTTTCAATGAATCATGATACTTAATATTATGACAGTAATAAGAATGATGGAAGCTCGATGTTAAGTGATTATAATTATTCTATGAGAAATGTACCCCAACCCCTTCTTGGTTTTTGTGTGAGATCAAATTCATGAATATATAGTTAAACTGCATTGATCAATGCATTGATCAATTCAGTTGATATCACTGCATGAGTTTTGCATCATTCCTTTCACTCTTTTAAGATATTAATAAGGGCTGTTAATGACCTCATGACTGAGATTTCTAAAGGGGGTATTTTTAAGAGTTATTATTTAATATGACCTCATGTTCATAACCACTTGTGATTAAGACACTTCCTTGAGTAGCAGTCAGATATATCTTTGAGTGAATAATGTTAAATCAATAATGAGGGCAGTGAATCTCAAATGACTTTATCATGTTAACAATTAAGGTATGGAGAAGCTTCTTCCAATCTCTATAAAGCAGGGAGTGTAGTTTTTCATTAAATCAAGATTTATTTCCAGTTATTATAACATGAAGCAGCTATGATCATCACATTTACCCCCAGGATGGGATACTAGTCTGTAAAAAGAATTACTCCTAGCAGATCATCAGCTTCCTTATTACACCTGGATGGATAATGACAGTGAGGAGCAAATTTGTCTGGTCTTACAGCACAACACAATGTCAGAGAACAAGCCTTGAATCAGCATCTTCCCTTGTTCAAGAATTTAGTTCTCTACTACACCTTTATTTATTGTAATAAACTTGTGCAATTAGTCCAAAGTAGTCTTGAAGTTCAAATATGCATAGTGTAAGATTTCCTGGACTATGCCTTTGCCGGGATAGGTATATTAATACACATGTTATATGCTGTCCTTTGCTTCACTGTGGAAGGAGTCATGAATGCTTTCGTAGTTATTCAGTTCCTGGAAGATTAAAATTAGTTACAAGCAAATTAAAACAAAATATATGCCAATGAAAGAATGGCATTGCATGTCATAATTTCTATATGGTGGGCAATTTACAGTTTATTTAATAAAACCAATTGTCATTATATGTTTAACTCTCCCAATCTTTAGAAACTAACTCCTTTTCCATTTAAATTCTTGTAGGCAGCCTTCACACATCAAGTACAAAAAAAATTGTAAAAACTGAATGCCAAGATTTGGATGACTGTAAGTAACACATTTTAGATTGCCACTAACTTTACACCAAAAGAAATATTTTCAAGGGTCAATATGATCTCTTGAGTTTGACTAGATAATAACAAGTAACAGCCTTGCATTTAAGTACAATGATAAGTCTTTTTTAGTTATAACATTAATTTTACCTTTTCATCACGACCCATCACTGAAATGGTCAATAATGCTGTCTGTTCAGGTACACTCTGCATAGAAAACATCACCTTCATACTGGTGACTAAATGGATGAAGAATTTCATGTCAATGAAGGATATGTTATCTGTTCCTGAAATAGAATGGAAAGTGTAAGGAGCAAATGCTGACATGAATCATTTCATTTTCCATATATGAAATTCCTGGGTGTCCTGGTAAATGTTTGAACCATATTGCATAAATCATTTACCACTGAATTGAATAACAAATCTACTTAAATCATGAGCTTTACATTCTCTTTTACAGTCTCTTTTCCTGTTGATGGCTAATAATATTATTGCAAGTTGCTGGTGCTTGTTTATTATCTCACCTCAGTTGAGTAGACTGAGGGAAAATCAACTGTCAGCTGATACTCCCATTCTGAGGCAGCAATGTCTTCTGTTGTCAAAAAAAAGTAAGTCATAATTAACAAAGACATTTTTTATGACATGTCATTAACTATCATGATCAATGTTGAAATCTGTGTAGTACCCTTGTGGCAATACTACACAGTGATCAGCATCAAATTTCTCCTTGTAATAATCAATTCTTAATCAATCGAGAGGTCAGGAGAATAAAGGATTAATGATCATGCAAAGTTAATTTTCTTTAACAACTTCTCCCCACTTTCTCTATAAGAAACATGGGGACAAGAAAGGAGAATATGTATTTTGATGTTGAGGATTAAAGGATTAATAGACTTGCATGCTAGTACATTTTCTCCTTTCTTATTTTGAAATTTGTGTTACAATATGCCATATACTTATTTTTGGTGACTGACATCGGTTTTACCATAACAATGATCTGATGATGTCATTCTTTTGCATATTAGTAATTTTCTCAACATCTAGACCTAAACTTTTAAAACAACTGTATGCCGCTTATAGTCCAGATGTAAGACTTTGCTTCTTTAGATCAAAAGATTTCTAAAAATTTCATCGACTAGTTTTTCAATAAATGCTTTCCCAACAAAAGTTTTACTTCTGTGAATAGAATGAGCATATTTAAGACTTTGCTTCTGATCACATTAACTGAAATCTAAGTAAAGCAAACAGTTGAAACTTTCAAGGAATGTAGTTCTATGACACATGAATAATATATGGTGAAAATATTGTTTCAATATGTCAGGAAAACGCTGGTAACGAATTAACAAAAAGTAATGCAAATCTTGAAATTTTTGATGGAAAATATTCAACCCAATTTTATTCAAAAATGCTCTAACAGACTCTTTTCAAACTTTGTAGTCTTGACGGCTTAGATCTAGACTACAAGCAGCATACAGTCGTTTTAAAAGTTTAGGTCTAGATGTTGAGAAAATTACTAATATGCAAAAACCATGACGTCATCAGATCATTGTTATGGTAACACCAATGTTAATCAAATCTACTTTTTTGGAAAGTTCATTTTATCTCTAGTATATGTGTGAAGCAGCTTTCATAACCAAGCTCGGACAGACTATTTATAGGTGTTCAAAGTTGGGATGTTGTTTTGCCAAAAAACCCGGTCGATCGAGCAACCTTAATTGCACAAGTTACTTTTTTGTAAAATCAAAACATAGAAATTTGCAATGCATTGTATTTTTCCTTAAATTGTGACAACAACTCATGGATTAGAATTATCATTAGGTAATCACCATAATTAGAGTAAAGCTTTGAAAAGCTACACACGCATGTACAAATGCACTAATGCGTTTTTCTTAGGTTGCCTTCAGAAGCCTCAAAATCTGCACTTTTGTGTCCAACAATACAGCAAATTGCATACTGGAGGCCTGATAAACAATATTGCTGACAAATGAAAATCTTACCAAGCTTCCTGTATTCACAGTTGAATTATAATCCAGGATTGCTTCCTCTCAGGTTGATCCTTGAAGATACCTCTGCTTTGCAAGTTCACTGCACACAAGGGGCTACTTTTTATCAGCAGCTGGTAAAACTTTGATATCCTCTCAACCTGGAATACTCCATACACTTTGACCTCTGAAGACTGATCTCCCTCAGGTGATGACAATGTTTTCCAAGTTACTAATGTTGAATTCCTTTAAAACAAAAAGTCTCAAGAAGAAAAAAATTAAATGCGGTAAACATTAGAGTGCAAGCCGGAATGAGTACATGTGGATTGGTATTTTGTGCAGCTCCTGAGACTGGCCCTTGTTATACACTTCTTCAACAATTTTAAGGAAGAACCGACAATTGATGCTTAATATCAACATTTTGACAGTACAATGTAATATTACTATGAAACATTTTCATTGATGGGCAGAGACAGTTTTCACTGCACACCTTTGTCAACTGACTATGTCTGTGAGTGATTTCCTACAATCCCAGTCTGCTTTAATGTTCTCTGCAAGTGTGTTCATAGACTGTTAAATGCTTGACACAGTACAAAATTCCTGTCTGTCTGTCTAGCTGTTATAATGGGTATTGTTAAATTAATATCAAGCAACCCCAAAAATGTCTAGAGAAGACACTTACCTTCTACATAATTATTAAGGTTTTGCATCCTGCTTCTTGAGTGACACTAAGTCATTTAAGGCCAATTTGGAGGAAGACAGTGCAAATAATCCTGAATCTTAAGTGACACTAGTCACTAACAGTTTGAAGCATCACAGTACAGATAATCCTGAATCTTTATTGACATTAGTCACTATCAATCTGGAGCATCACAGTGCAAATAATCCTGATTCTTTAAGTGACATTAGCACAGTCTATCAATTTGGAGCATCAGAGTACAAATAATCCTGACTCTTAAGTGACACTAGTCACTATTAATTTGGAGCATCACAGACAAATAATCCTGACTCTAGAGTGACAATAGTCACTATCAATTTGGAGCATCACAGTACAAATATCCTGACTCTTGAGTGACAGTAGTCACTATTAATTTGGAGCATCACAGTACAAATAATCTTGACTCTTGAGTGACAATAGTCACCATCAATTTGGAGCATCACAGTCAAATAATCCTGACTCTTGAGTGACAATAAGTAAGTAAAGTCGCGCACCTGAGCCAGAAGGCTCATAACGGCCGGAGCTTAAACCCGGTTTCTATAGCATGAAGCGACTAGGAATATTGCTACTCCCCCCTGGATGGGATGCTAATCCATCGCAGGGTTACCCCCAGCATTTTGTTGCCGGTACCCATTTATACACCTGGGTGGAGAGAGACAGTGTGGAGTAAAGTTTCTTGTCTAAGGAAACAACACGACGGCAGAGACCAGGCTTCGAACCACCGACCTTCAGGTTGAAAGTCCGACGTGCTAACCACTACACCACCGTGCCGCCCACCTTGAGTGACAATAGTCACTATCAATTTGGAGCATCACAGTACAAATATTCCTGACTCTTGAGTGACAATAGTCACTATCAATTTGGAGCATCACAGTACAAATAATCCTGTCTCTTGAATGACAATAGTCACTATCAATTTGGAGCATTACAGTACAAATAATCCTGACTCTTGAATGACAATAGTCACTATCAATTTGGAGCATCACAGTACAAATAATCCTGACTCTTGAATGACAATAGTCACTATCAATTTGGAGCATCACAGTACAAATAATCCTGACTCTTGAATGACAATAGTCACTATCAATTTGGAGCATCACAGTACAAATAATCCTGTCTCTTGAATGACAATAGTCACTATCAATTTGGAGCATCACAGTACAAAATAATAATCCTGACTCTTGAGTGACAATAGTCACTATCAATTTGGAGCATCACAGTACAAATAATCCTGACTCTTGAGTGACAGTAGTCACTATCAATTTGGAGCATCACAGTACAAATAATCCTGACTCTTCAATGACAATAGTCGCTATCAATTTGGAGCATCACAGTACAAATAATCCTGACTCTTAAATGACAATAGTCGCTATCAATTTGGAGCATCACAGTACAAATAATCCTGACTCTTCAATGATAATAGTCGCTATCAATTTGGAGCATCACAGTACAAATAATCCTGACTCTTGAGTGACAATAGTCACTATCAATTTGGAGCATCACAGTACAAATAATCCTGACTCTTCAATGACAATAGTCACTATCAATTTGGAGCATCACAGTACATAATCCTGACTCTTGAGAGACAATTGAGTCACTTTCAATTTGGAGCATCACAGTACAAATAATCCTGACTCTTAAATGACAATAGTCACCATCAATTTGGAGCATCATAGTACAAATAATCCTGACTCTTGAGTGACAGTATAAAGTCACTTTCACTTTGGAGCATCACAGTACAAATAATCCCGACTCTTCAATGACAATAGTCACCATCAATTTGGAGCATCACAGTACAAATAATCCTGACTCATGAATGGCAATAGTCACTATCAATTTGGAGCATCACAGTACAAATAATCATGACTCTTGAATGACAATAGTCACTATCAATTTGGAGCATCACAGTACAAATAATCCTGACTCTTGAGAGACAATTAAGTCACTTTCAATTTGGAGCATCACATTACAAATAATCCTGACTCTTCAATGACAATAGTCGCTATCAATTTGGAGCATCACAGTACAAATAATCCTGACTCTTGAGAGACAATTAAGTCACTTTCAATTTGGAACGTTGCGGTACAAATAATCCTGACTCTTAAATGACAATAGTCACTATCAATTTGGAGCATCACAGTACAAATAATCCTGACTCTTGAGTGACAATAGTCATTATCAATTTGGAACATCACAGTACAAATAATCCTGACTGTTGAGTGACAATAGTCACCATCAATTTGGAGCATCACAGTACAAATAATCCTGGATTTTGGGTGACAATTATAGTAACAATTAATTTGGAGCATCACAGCACAAATAATCTTAAATCTTTAGGGACACTTGTCACTATCAATTTGGAGCATCACACAACAAATAATCCTGAATATTGAGTGAAATGTGTCACTTTCAGTTTGGATAATCACAGAACAAAATAATCCTGAATATGAGTGACAGTCCAGTCACTATCAATATGGCATCACAGAACAAATAAACCTGGATCTTAAGTGACACTTGTCACTTTCAATTTGGAGCTTCCCAGAACAAATAAATCTGGATCTTGAGAGACACCTGTCGCTTTCAATTTGAAGCATCACAGAACAAATGTTTTTGAATCTTGAGTGACACTTTCACTTTCAATTTGGAGGATAACAGAAGAAATAATTCTGAATTATGAGTGAGACTTGTCACATTCAATTTGGAGCATCACATTAACAAATAATTCTGAATCTTGAGAGATACTTGTCACTTTCAATTTGGTGCATCACAAAACAAATAAATCTGGATCTTTATTGACAGCTTTCGCTTTTAATTTGGAGCATCACAGAATAAATAATTCTGAATCTTGAGTGACACTTGTCACTACCAATTTGAAGCATCACAAAACAAATAATCATGAATTTTAAGTGACATTCTAGTCACCATCAATTTGGAGCATCACAGAACAAATAAACCTGGATCTTGACTGACACTTGTCACTCTCAATTTGGAGCATCACAGAACAAATAAACCAGGATCGTGAGTGACACTTGTCACTTTCAATTTGGAGCATTACAGAACAAATAAACCTGGATCTTGAGTGACACTTGCAGGGTTCTCCCTAATTTTAGCTCAGCAGGTAAGGGATTTTTGCTAAGCGGTAAAGGGAAAACTGTGTGTCTTGAAAATTTTCCAGGGGCAAGCGGTTACGGGCGGTAATAAGTGCTGCTTCAAGCGGTAAATTTTACTGGTTACCGCCTGATAAGGAGAACCCTGCACTTGTCACTTTTAATTTGGAGCATTACAGAACAAATAAACCTGACTCTTAACTGACACTTGTCACTTTCAATTTGGAGCATTACAGAACAAATAATCCTGGATCTTGAGTGACACTTGTGACTTTTAATTTGGAGCATCACAGAACAAATAAACCTGGATCTTGACTGACACTTGTCACTTTTAATTTGGAGCATCACAAAACAAATAAACCTTGATCTTGACTGACACTTGTCAATCTCAATTTGGAGCATCACAGAACAAATAAACCAGGATCATGAGTGACACTTGTCACATTTAATTTGGAGCATCACAGACGAAATAAACAAGGATCATGAGTGACACTTGTCACTTTCAATTTGGAGCGTTACAGAACAAATAAACCTGGATCTTGAGTGACATTTGTGACTTTCAATTTGGAGCATCACAGAACAAATAAACCAGGATCATGAGTGACACTTGTCACTTTCAATTTGGAGTGTTACAGAACAAATAAACCTGGATCTTGAGTGAGACTTGTCACTCTCAATTTGGAGCATCACAGAACAAATAAACCTGGATCTTGACTGACACTTGTCACTCTCAATTTGGAGCATCACAGAACAAATAAACCAGGATCGTGAGTGACACTTGTCACTTTTAATGTGGAGCATCACAGAAGAAATAAACCAGGATCACAAGCGACACTTGTCACTTTTAATATGGAGCATTACAGAACAAATAAACCTGGACCTTGAGTGAGACTTCTCGCTTTCAATTTGGAGCATCGCAGAACAAATAAACCAGGATCACGAGGGACATTTGTCACTTTCAATTTGGAGCATTACAGAACAAATAAACCTGGATCTTGAGTGACACTTGTCACTACCAATTTGAAGCATCACAGAACAAATAAACCAGAATCATGAATGACACTTGTCACTTTCAATTTGGAGCATCACAGAACAAATAAACCTGGATCTTGAGTGACACTTGTCACTTTCAATTTGGAGCATCACAGAACAAATAAACCTGGATCTTGAGTGACACTTGTCACTACCAATTTGAGGCATCACAGAGGAAATAATCTTGGATCTTGACTGACACTTGTCACTACCAATTTGAAGCATCACAGAACAAATAAACCAGAATCATGAATGACACTTGTCACTTTCAATTTGGAGCATCACAGAACAAATAATCCTGGATCTTGAGTGACACTTGTCACTTTTAATTTGGAGCATCACAGAACAAATAAACCTTGATCTTGACTGACACTTGTCACTCAATTTGGAGCATCACTGAACAAATAAACCAGGATCGTGAGTGACACTTGTCACTTTTAATTTGGAGCATCACAGACGAAATAAACGAGGATCATGAGTGACACTTGTCACTTTCAATTTGGAGCGTTACAGAACAAATAAACCTGGATCTTGAGTGACATTTGTGACTTTCAATTTGGAGCATCACAGAACAAATAAACCAGGATCATGAGTGACACTTGTCACTTTCAATTTGGAGCATCACAGAACAAATAAACCTGGACCTTGAGTGACACTTGTGACTTTTAATTTGGAGCATCACAGAACAAATAAACCTGGATCTTGAGTGACACTAGTCACTTTCAATTTGGAGTGTTACAGAACAAATAAACCTGGATCTTGAGTGAGACTTGTCGCGTTCAATTTGGAGCATCACAGAACAAATAAACCTGGATCTTGACTGACACTTGTCACTTTTAATTTGAAGCATTACAGAACAAAATCCTGGATCTTCAGTAACACTTGTGACTTTTAATTTGGAGCATCACAGTACAAATAATCCTGGATCTTGACTGACACTTGTCACTCTCAATTTGGAGCATCACAGAACAAATAAACCAGGATCATGAGTGACACTTGTCACTTTTAATTTGGAGCATCACAGAAGAAATAAACCAGGATCATGAGTGACACTTGTCACTTTCAATTTGGAGCGTTACAGAAAAAATAAACCTGGATCTTAAGTGAGACTTGTCACGTTCAATTTGGAGCATCACAGAACAAATAAACCAGAATCATGAATGACACTTGTCACTTTTAATTGGGAGCATCACAGAAGAAATAAACCAAGATTTTGAGTGACACTTGTGACTTTCAATTTGGAGTGTTACAGAACAAATAAACCTGGATCTTGAGTGAGACTTGTCACGTTCAATTTGGAGCATCACAGAACAAATAAACGTGGATCTTGACTGACACTTGTCACTCTCAATTTGGGGCATCACAGAACAAATAAACCAGGATCGTGAGTGACACTTGTCACATTTAATTTGGAGCATCACAGACGAAATAAACAAGGATCATGAGTGACAATTGTCACTTTCAATTTGGAGCATTACAGAACAAATAAACCTGGATCTTGAGTGAGACTTGTCGCCTTCAATTTGGAGCATCACAGAACAAATAAACCAGGATCATGAGTGACATTTGTCTCTTTCAATTTGGAGCATTACAGAACAAATAAACCTGGATCTTGAGTGACACTTGTCACTACCAATTTGAAGCATCACAGAACAAATAATCTTGGATCTTGAGCGACACTTGTCACTTTCAATTTGGAGCATCACAGTACAAATAATCCCGAAACATGTGAACATCACAGTACAAATAATCCTAACTCTTGAGTGACAATAATCACTATCAATTTGGAGCATAACAGAACAAATATCCTGGATTTTGAGTGACACTAGTAACAATTAATTTGGAGCATCACAGCACAAATAATCTTAAATGTTTAGTGACACTTGTCACTGTCAATTTGGAGCATCACACAACAAATTAATAATCCTGAATATTGAGTGAAATGTGTCACTTTCAGTTTGGATCATCACAGAACAAATAATTCTGAATCTTGAGTGATGCTTGTCTTTTTCAATTTGGAGTATCACAACAAATACTCCTGAATCTTGAGTGACACTTGTCACTACCAATTTGAAGCATCACAGAATAAATAATCCTTAATTTGAAGTGACAGTCTAATCACTATCAATTTGGTGCATCACAGAACAAATAAACCTGGATCTTGACTGACACTTGTCACTCTCAATTTGGAGAATCAAAGAAGAAATAAACCAGGATTTTGGGTGACACTTGCCACTTTCAATTTGGAGCATTACAGAAGAAATAAACCTGGATCTTGAGTAACACTTGTGACTTTTAATTTGGAGCATCACAGTACAAATAATCTTGGATCTTGACTGACACTTGTCACTCTCAATTTGGAGCATCAAAGAACAAATAAACCAGGATCGTGAGTGACACTTGTCACTTAATTTGGAGCATCACAAAAGAAATAAACCAGGATCATGAGTGACACTTGTCACTTTCAATTTGGAGCATTACAGAACAAATAAACCTGGATCTTAAGTGAGACTTGTCACGTTCAATTTGGAGCATCACAGAACAAATAAACCAGAATCATGAGTGACACTTGTCACTTTCAATTTGGAGCGTTACAGAAAAAATAAACCTGGATCTTAAGTGAGACTTGTCACGTTCAATTTGGAGCATCACAGAACAAATAAACCAGAATCATGAATGACACTTGTCACTTTTAATTGGGAGCATCACAGAAGAAATAAACCAAGATTTTGAGTGACACTTGTGACTTTCAATTTGGAGTGTTACAGAACAAATAAACCTGGATCTTGAGTGAGACTTGTCACGTTCAATTTGGAGCATCACAGAACAAATAAACGTGGATCTTGACTGACACTTGTCACTCTCAATTTGGGGCATCACAGAACAAATAAACCAGGATCGTGAGTGACAATTGTCACATTTAATTTGGAGCATCACAGACGAAATAAACAAGGATCATGAGTGACAATTGTCACTTTCAATTTGGAGCATTACAGAACAAATAAACCTGGATCTTGAGTGAGACTTGTCGCCTTCAATTTGGAGCATCACAGAACAAATAAACCAGGATCATGAGTGACATTTGTCTCTTTCAATTTGGAGCATTACAGAACAAATAAACCTGGATCTTGAGTGACACTTGTCACTACCAATTTGAAGCATCACAGAACAAATAATCTTGGATCTTGAGCGACACTTGTCACTTTCAATTTGGAGCATCACAGTACAAATAATCCCGAAACATGTGAACATCACAGTACAAATAATCCTAACTCTTGAGTGACAATAATCACTATCAATTTGGAGCATAACAGAACAAATATCCTGGATTTTGAGTGACACTAGTAACAATTAATTTGGAGCATCACAGCACAAATAATCTTAAATGTTTAGTGACACTTGTCACTGTCAATTTGGAGCATCACACAACAAATTAATAATCCTGAATATTGAGTGAAATGTGTCACTTTCAGTTTGGATCATCACAGAACAAATAATTCTGAATCTTGAGTGATGCTTGTCTTTTTCAATTTGGAGTATCACAACAAATACTCCTGAATCTTGAGTGACACTTGTCACTACCAATTTGAAGCATCACAGAATAAATAATCCTTAATTTGAAGTGACAGTCTAATCACTATCAATTTGGTGCATCACAGAACAAATAAACCTGGATCTTGACTGACACTTGTCACTCTCAATTTGGAGAATCAAAGAAGAAATAAACCAGGATTTTGAGTGACACTTGCCACTTTCAATTTGGAGCATTACAGAAGAAATAAACCTGGATCTTGAGTAACACTTGTGACTTTTAATTTGGAGCATCACAGTACAAATAATCTTGGATCTTGACTGACACTTGTCACTCTCAATTTGGAGCATCAAAGAACAAATAAACCAGGATCGTGAGTGACACTTGTCACTTAATTTGGAGCATCACAAAAGAAATAAACCAGGATCATGAGTGACACTTGTCACTTTCAATTTGGAGCATTACAGAACAAATAAACCTGGATCTTAAGTGAGACTTGTCACGTTCAATTTGGAGCATCACAGAACAAATAAACCAGAATCATGAGTGACACTTGTCACTTTCAATTTGGAGCATTACAGAACAAATAAACCTGACTCTTGACTGACACTTGTCACATTCAATTTGGAGCATTACAGAACAAATAAACCTGGATCTTGAGTGACACTTGTGACTTTTAATTTGGAGCATCACAGATCAAATAAACCAGGATCGTGAGTGACACTTGTCACTTTTAATTTGGAGCATCACAGACGAAATAAACGAAGATCATGAGTGACACTTGTCACTTTCAATTTGGAGCGTTACAGAACAAATAAACCTGGATCTTGAGTGACATTTGTGACTTTCAATTTGGAGCATCACAGAACAAATAAACCAGGATCATGAGTGACACTTGTCACTTTCAATTTGGAGCATCACAGAACAAATCAGTAAACTTGGATCTTGACGGACACTTGTCACTCAATTTGGAGCATTACAGAACAAATAAACCTGGATCTTGAGTGACACTTGTGACTTTTAATTTGGAGCATCACAGAACAAATAAACCAGGATCGTGAGTGACACTTGTGACTTTTAATTTGGAGCATCACAGAACAAATAAACCAGGATCGTGAGTGACACTTGTCACTTTCAAGTTGGAGTGTTACAGAACAAATAAACCTGGATCTTGAGTGACACCTGTGACTTTCAATTTGGAGTATCACAAAAAGTACTCCTGAATCTTGAGTGGCACTTGTCACTACCAATTTGAAGCATCACATAATAAATAAGGGTTAATTTGAAGTGACATTCTAGTCACTATCAATTTGGAGCATCACAGAACAAATAAACCAGGATCACAAGCGACACTTGTCACTTTTAATTTGGAGCATCACAGAAGAAATAAACCAGGATCATGAGTGACACTTGTCACTTTTAATTTGGAGTGTTACAGAACAAATAAACCTGGATCTTGAGTGAGACTTGTCACGTTCAATATGGAGCATCACAGAACAAATAAACCTGGATCTTGACTGACACTTGTCACTCTCAATTTGGAGCATCACAGAACAAATAAACCAGGATCGTGAGTGACACTTGTCACTTTTAATGTGGAGCATCACAGAAGAAATAAACCAGGATCACAAGCGACACTTGTCACTTTCAATTTGGTGCGTTACAGAACAAATAAACCTGGATCTTGAGTGAGACTTGTCGCGTTCAATTTGGAGCATCACAGAACAAATAAACGAGGATCATGAGTGACATTTGTCACTTTCAATTTGGAGCATTACAGAACAAATAAACCTGGATCTTGAGTGACACTTGTCACTTTCAATTTGGAGCATCACAGAACAAACAATTCTGAATCTTGAGTGACGCTTCTGTCTTTCAATTTGGAGTATCACAACAAGTACTCCTGAATTGAGTGACACTTGTCACTACCAATTTGAAGCATCACATAATAAATAATCATTAATTTGAAGTGACAGTCCAGTCACTATCAATTTGGAGCATCACAGAACAAATAAACCAGGATCGTGAGTGACATTTGTCACTTTTAATTTGGAGCATTACAGACGAAATAAACCAGGATTTTGAGTGACACTTGTCACTTTCAATTTGGAGCATTAGTAACGGAACAAATAAACCTGGATCTTGAGTGACACTTGTGACTTTTAATTTGGAGCATCGCAGAACAAATAAACCAGGATCATGAATGACACTGGTCACTTTTAATTTGGAGCATTACAGAGCAAAATAAATAAACCTGGATTTTGAACGACACTTGTCACTTTCAATTTGGAGCATCACAGTACAAATAATCCCGAATCCTGAGTGACAATAGTCACTATCAATTTGGAATATCACAGTACAAATAATCCTGACTCTTGAGTGACAATAATCACTATCAATTTGGAGCATAACAGAACAAATAAACCTGGATTTTGAGTGACACTAGTAACAATTAATTTGGAGCATCACAGCACAAATAATCTTAAATGTTTAGTGACACTTGTCACTGTCAATTTGGAGCATCACGTGTGCACACAACAAATAATCCTAAATCTGGAGTGACACTTGCCACTGTTAATTTGGAGCATCACAGAACAAATAATCCTAAATCTTGTCAATGAGTGATGCTTACCACTCCCAATTTGGAGTATCACAGAACAAATATTCCTTAATCGAGTGACACTTGTCACTTTCAATTTGGAACATCACAGAATAAATAACCCTAAATCTTGAGTGACACTTGTCACTTAATTTGGAGCATCACGGAACAAATAATCCTGAATCTTGAGTGTCACTGGTTTCTATATTTTGGAGCAAGACAGTAAAAATAATACTGTCACTCCATTTGGAATAAAGCAGGACAATAAATTCTTGAATTTCCATCTTTGACCTTTTTTGCTATCAATTTGGATTGAGCTAAGATAATTGATTCTGTATTACAAGTGTCAGTTTTGTTTCAAAGGTTTTGATATCTCATACTTACACTTACTGCAGGTTCACTTCTTGCAGGTTCACTTCCATCTGTGTATTGGTAGTCTTGTGTTGCATTCTGTCTATTTACTTTTTTGTTTGTAATACAACTTAGTTACAATAGGTTTTTAGTCTACAGCATTGTCTGACTTTTTTCTTTATAATACAACTTAGTTACAATACGTTTAGTCTACAGCATTCTCTGATTACAGAAATGTTTGCCGATAGCATTGCCATCAATCTTATGGCTTATAAAACTAAGAGTTCCTGAAACAAAGATGTTAGTGCTATTGTAAATAAAAGCACAATGACAACCTGGTATTTTGTTTTTTATTTCAATGCACGTAATTGAGTTACAATCAGTTTAATAATAAATTTAAATTCTCTGACTTTTTTCTTTGTAATACCACTTAGTTACAATACGTAATACAGAATACAGTAATACAGAAATATTTGCAGATACATGTAGCATTGCCAGTAACTTGTTTGTCAAATGCTTGCATCAACCTTATGGCTTATAAAACTAAGAGTTTCTGAAACAAAGATGTTAGTGCTATTGTAAATAAAAGCACAATGACAACCTGATATTTTGTTTTTTATTTCAATGCACGTAATTCAGTTACAATCAGTTTAATAATAAATTTAAATTATTCCTATTGTGTTTGCTTAAAGCAATTAGTACATAAACCCCGGCCACATAAGCCAAGAATTTCTGAAACAAAAATTTATAGTACCAGTAGAGAAGATAACACAATGACAACTGTGTTTCTCAAATTTTATTTTTTGTTATAACTTTGTTACGATTTGTTTTATGTAATCAGTAAGTTATTACCTCCCCCCCCCAATAAAAAGAGGACATTCGATTGTTGGATGTTCCTGAAAATAAACCATTTGTTAGTTTTATTAATATTACATTTGCTAATAATTATTTTAAAATACAAACACACTGACACTGTTGCTGAATTTAGAGTTTTATTGACCTTAATTTATCTTAGTTACAGAGTTTGTTCACTACTTAATTAAGCCACAGGACCTACATAAGTCTATCATGGGGGGCATGCGCTCCTATGTGAAAAATATAGTGTCCAGTAAAACCAAGAGTGTTTTACAATTCAAGTGAAACACACAGGGTTTCCCAGACAGTGGCAGCTGGACTATTAACTGCTTGCTATCGATTCATTGTCGATACCAAACGTTTGCATTACCGGATTTCGAATGAAACTGTTGTGCCGATTGTGATCAAAAGCCGAACAAGAAATCGAATCACCAGAACAATGAAAGTCCACATACCTTTAACGGGTTGCTGTAATTCCGTCATGGTTACTGATGCTCATCACGGCAGCGTCAAGGTGAATTCCAGGTGGCTAATTACATTTTTAATAGCTGCTTCAACCATTATCACTTACTACTTGCTTTCATGAATCAAACATTTGGGCAAGAGTGCCTAAGAAGATGCCTAAGAATGTTCATTGTGAGAACTGACAATGCTCTTGGTAACAGTTGGATGAGCGGTTTATCTGACAGCTCCTTGCTGACAGTTTTAAATGACAAAAGACAATTGGACAAGTGTTTTAGTTCACAGCTGCCTTCTCATATTGTGTCGTGACGGGGTGTTTAAATATCTCACAATAGAGGACTATCAATTTTGTATGCTGGAAAGCAGACACGTACTGGAAAGTGCTTTATACCATGGTTGAAACAGCTTATGATATGTTAACTTATATTCTTCTCAACTCTCTAGGGTGTGTGCATTGTCCCATTATGCCCAGTGCAAAATGTGCTTAGTCCTTAATCAACTCTATCTATATATATCTACCAATAACCAGAGAGACCACTAAACCTCAAAGAAGTAACCAAAACTGGGCTCCTTTCAAATGCTGAATGGTCTTATAGCTCCAGTGTTTAAAATTTAATTATAATTAATATCTGGTTGAACCTTACTAAATGTAGCTTCACCTGAATACAGTGCTAATAAACTGTCAAGTGAAACGTAATAGATAAAAAAATTAGCGCAACTAAGCGGGAGAACGACGTCAATGCTGAAGTGACTGTAAAGAAACGCCACAAACTTGTCAAAAAAGCCGAATAAAAATCCGAAAGAAAATGCCGAATAAAATCCGAACGAAAACGTCGAATAAAGTCCGAAAGAAAAAGCCGAATAAAAACCCAAGGAGAAGGAAAAGGGAGGAACCAAACCAGCCCAGGGACCCATTAACTAACAATTAAATTAATTAAGTTAAGCCGAATGAGAAGTCCGATGACTTCTAGCCGAATGTGTGTGCAGAGTGTGTTTTGTAAGGTTCATCCAGAGCTCTTATTTATTACCCTCCCATTCCCAGCCCCATTTGACTGACCAGTACATAGCATCTTTCTTGGCTGTTGTAGATCGCTTTGGCAGGACTAAGCCATACCAAGTTAGTCTGCTCTGAAAATGGGCATGCTGGGCTTGCTGTGACTTGTTATCTGGAAGTTTGGAATGCTGTAGCTCACATAACCATTGGGTGTTCTGTGGAAGGCGTTTTGGAACTTGCAGAGCTACCAGAGATTGCAAAGTTGTCCATGAATCAAAGAAAACTACAATGAAATAATACAATTTAGTTGTTGCAACCAAATTGAGGCCACACTATATAGTGCAATCTAACACTTCCAACCAGTAAGGATATTATACTTTGTTCTTGAAAGCACCTTATGTCCCCAAAAAATCTTAGTATAAGGAAAACCCTTACCAGTTTTCAGTACCGTAGGTTACCTTTCTGAAAAGAAACAAAGCTGCCAACTCAAGTACCAATTTAATCAAAAGGGACACAGGCTGACGAAAAGCTCAGTTATTGGTAATACATAAGGACCTGTACTGTATAAAACTCTACTGTTGAGTAAGCGAACCAAAAAAATGACAATAGACATTCATGGTTAGTACAGTAGTTTTGGATTTCTCAGTTTCTTTTGTTCATCAACTAACACAACTGCGTCAACATTATCATCAGTATTAATTTTATGCAGTGAGTTGCATGGTCATGATTGTCATGAAACTCGCAGAACCCGAGAGCTCTGAGACAGTTCTGAAGTTCTGAAGTAAGGAAAAATTCTGTCGTCTTCTCGCATTTTAAAATTATGCATGTTCCTTTCTGGAAAAAAAAAGACTTATTTTCTCTCGAAGCAATCATCAGGCAACTGCCCAAAAATAACGGATACATTCAAAATATACAAATTTGAAAATTATGGAACAATATTTTCTTGCATGACGTGTCAAGATACAATTGGTGAACAGCTTAAACAAATACAGTGTTCAATAGAAATTTTTTAGAATGTCTACAGGACGACGTCAGTTCATTTCTTAATTGTTGAGAGTTGACATTTCCGGTTTTTAATTTCAAAACATGGAGGAAATATTAAAGTGAATAAATATAATATTTTACTGTATAAATTTCCAGAAAATTTTTGTTTTCAAACAATAACGACAAGTTATAGCCCAAAGATATCCACACAACATTACGTGTATATTGTGTAGATGTTGTTTTTGCTCCTATATATGAAAGGCATAGCTAATTCAATAAAGGTTGCTTTGGTCATTGGTAATTGGGCATTGGGAAGCTATTGTTTGTTTGTCACTCGAGCAAAGCATTGCATTGTGTTCCGTATCGCAATTACCAATGACCAACTGCCAAGCAACCTTTATTGAATTAGGTGTGTAAAAATATATATATATAAAAAGAGAAAGTTAAAATAAATAATTTCAATACTTGTTATAGCATATTTTAGCTTGTTTCTGACCTCTTTAATTTATATTGTAACCAACAAGTATTAACTGTAAATATAAATATCTGTAATCTGTCAAAAAATTCTAATGATGCGCGATTTAGTTATAATTCCATAAATCTTTATAACTTTTAATGTAATATATCCACTAGTCACTGTCACTCTCGATGTCAATATTTTCTACTTCAGTGGCAATCTTTACTCTTGCACACCTTTACCCGTTTGTTTTTCTTCCTCAACATTTGTATGTGGAAGGCATGTGTATTAGAGTGATTTTACTTCATCCGTGAAACACTATCTAACAATTAGTGTGTGATAGTCAAAATTAAACAAAAGAAAACAAAGGAATTATAGTCTAAAAGTGCGTAGTATTCTACTAACTATTTCACAGATGAAGTAAAATCACTCTATAATAGAATTAGTAGTCCTTTTGTTGCCACTGTTGTTTTTATTGTTTATTTTGTTATTGCCAAAAAATGGCTAGTTGTATCTCCCTTACCCTTCTTTTTGCTGTATGAAGGACACATTTATATTAAAAGTCTCTATATTCGTTATGAATCCGGTTTTTACTCACTAAAACTCCCAGGGGGGGGGGGGGGGGGGGGGGGGTTACTCCCATATATGAGCTATATAGGTATGTGTCGCTGTGAAGGGTGTGGTTTTCAGGCAGTTTAGTCTGGGATAGGGTTACTATAGTAATCAGAGATTTTTGGTCTAGAAGTGGGTATCATTTTCCGCGAAACTGGTCAGTTGCGTGAAGAATTTAGTTGAGACAAGGTTTACTGGCAAATGGCATTTAAAAAATCAGTACGGCGGGCAGTACGGCATTTTTACTGACCCCTGTTAACTAATAACTATGATAGTGAACAAGTTTCTGGAAAATAGCTAGTCTGTAATAGGTCTAGGATGAGGTAGGGTTTTTCGGTGTTTAGTCTAGAATAGGGTTGCAAAATGCAGCTAAACTGGTCTAGTACAGGTTAAGGGTCTCAGAGTCCCAGCGGCACAACCCATCCAAACATTTCTAGAGTACCCCGGCTACATCGGCTCATGTGAAGTACAGCGTTTGACCTCAGCCTAATGGTCCGCCCCTTAGTTCAAAAAGATCTATCAACGCTGTTTACCAAAACGCAGATTCAGCGCAAGTTATCGCAAAAAGAAATAAGTTCTGCGAAAAAAAAAAAACATTGAATTCGTGAAACTGCTGGCGCGCTTTGGAAACTTTCACAAAAATTCTCCTCAATTTTTTTCTTCTCAATTTAATTTTAGAAAGATAATTCGAATTATTTGTTTTTTATTTATTTTGATTCGCTGTTTAGTTCATTAGTAATTGCAAAACAAGCATTGTCTTTGAATTAATACGCTTTTGTGCTATGTATGCTCTTCATAATTGACCATCATTCGCAAGGACTTTTTACAAAATTCATCGTGTGCGTTCGTTGAAATATTTCGAGACTAATCCCATAAATTTTTCGAATTAAAATTTGGAGGTTGAAATAAATAACACCTGCTTTTTATTTTTCACTGAAAATTTGGGGCTTGTTAAACAGAACTTACCATAATTCTTTCATCTTAACTGAGGAACAGCGCAGTCATGTTGGCCACGTGTGTTCGCAACATCACCTCAAATTGTTGTTTTTGTTTTCACTGGAATTTTCACGGCCTGTTAAACAAAAAGAATTCAATTTAATTTGAAAAGATATAAATCAATGACGAAAATTTGTGGAAAAAAAGCTCGCAAACGCAAAAAACGTAATTTTCTCGCACGTTTGTCACAACTAGACAAACCCGCGATTTGCGAGCAAAGTGAAACATTCTTGCGAGAAAATGAAAAACTGACCTTATTTCTCTACTTTTGACATATCCTCTGCAGATGTAATCGGACTTCTGCTAAACATTTTGGTAAAAAGCTCGCAATATAGGCAAATTAAACAAAGATAACGGGGCTTTTTCTCCTTCTGAAAAACAGTAACTTGTTTGTCGCTCTTCCTTCCCCAGCTGAATGAAAATGTTTTTTGAACGAGGGCGCTACCCCACGTGGTTTTTGTACCACGTGGGCTAAATTATGTTCTCCGATTGGCTCATTGTATTGCACTGACAGTTCGGAGAAAGAAATGGCGGGAACGATTGGCGGGAACCCGCGTCAGATCCAACCTATTTCACAATGCAATGCGAATGGAAGAAAAATGGAAGAAAAATCCTTACCATTTATTCCACGCATTACTGTTCTTGATAATGAAACAAATTCACACGAACTTCTTGAGATGAAGGAATATGTTAAATACCTAGGAGTTTATATTGATGCTGATCTCTCCCGGAAACACCATATTAAGCACATATCTGGAAAAATCAGTAAATGCGTTGGTGTTATAGCAAAGTTAAGGCATTTTGTTCCTCGTCAAACGCTCTTGACTATCTTTCAGTCCCTAATTTCGCCCTATCTAACCTATGGTATATGTGCTTGGGGCCAAGGTGCTAAAGTTCATACAAATCAATTATTAATTGATTCTTCAGAAAAGAACTCTTCGATTGATATTTTTCGCTAAACCTGCGGACCATGCTGTTCCCTTCTTCCAGCAAACGAGGACTCTACCATTAACCTTTTTAAATTTTGAACGTCTTTCGCTGTTGATGCATGACGTTTATCACCAAATTGTTTCAAGTGATCTGAGAAGTATGAGTACTCCCGAACGGAAAAATGAAAAAGTCATTTGCGAGAACTGGTGCTATGATATGGAACGGACTTAAGTTCATATGAGTAATAAATTTTTGTTTGTTTGTTGTTGTTGTTGTATAATATTAATATACAAAATTCGTCTCATCGCGTGACATCGCATTTGCCAAGACAAGGCAACCCTTTTAAGCTCGGGAGGGGGGGGGGGGGGGGGTGATTCCCGTATAAAAATGACGGTGCTCATTGGAAATTTTTTGAAAAATATCCTAAAAGGTACCAGAATCTTGTTTGATGGGTGTGGCTCAAATGAATTTGTGTACCAATTCTAATATTCTGCCATTTTTTGGCTCATACCCTAAAAGGTACCGCGATAATTGTTACTGTGGTCATTTCAGTATAATTTCCGTATAACCCCATACATTAGTTGTGCATGTAGGTATAAACAAATAATTATTTTTGCTGATCAGATCCTTCACAAGGATCCAGTACTTCCAATTTGTCGAGTGGTCCTTTCATTTACAAATTGTAAATCATGTAGGTATGTTTGCTTTTGAAGCTAGTTCTATTGTTTTGGTTTTTGTAACTAATGTTTGGGTTATATCTATATCTAAAAAAAAAATTGTTTAAATAAAAAAGTACGGCTTTATATGGCTCGAGTACCGAACACGATCCTGTGAGCAGCCCTCCTGTAACACAATGAATCAAAGCCAGTCCCCCCCCCCCCCCCCCCCCCGATCAAAGCGCAAGAAAAACACCTAACATTTTCAGATTACCAGTGTGTTTGAAGCGACCGCCCAACCTCGTTCCCAGGGTCTCTCTTCTTCCCGTGCCCTGGTCAGTTCAAAATGGCGGACGACATGGCGGCAAAGCAAGATGAACAGCCAGCAAAAAAGGTGGCTGTTGTGGGAGGTGGCTTGGTAAGAAATACCTAAAACCACTTCAAAATGTTAACTGCTGTCAGCATTAGCATAATTATTCACAGTTGACCAAGATTAAAGCCGTTGCCTAGAAATACGTAAGCTTATTAAATGGATATAATGTACCAGTCAATTCCAAGACCGCCCATCCCCCCCCCCGGGCAAACCCCCGGGCATTTGACTTTTTTTAAAAAAAATTGTCAAATGCCCCACTATGTGGGCAGTTTATACGGTCAAATGCCCCACCGTGCAGGGCTTCATAGAGCGTCAAATGCCCCACCGTCTGGGCAAGGAGGGATAAAAGTAACTAGTTACAGTGGATTTCAGCTTACTTTGGCCGCGCCAGTACGTTGCGATTTGTCAGTTTGCCAACCAAATTGCGAACTTTGAAACGAAGTTGGCAACTGCGGTGCCAACGAAGCCTGTATGTGAAGTTCGAAGTTGTTCTTAAACGCTATTTGCGAAGTCAAAACAATTTTTAGCCGATCTGGATGGTTTTCTTTAACATTATTTTGTAGACTTGCCAAGACAAATCTATAAACTGGTGCTGTTCCGATTGTTTGGTGAGATCACGTACGCTGTAAGATGCATGCCGCCATTTCAGTTGTGGTTTTGAATTCGACCAACATATAAATTGTATATTTGTATATTATCTTTCATGTTCACTTTAAATATCTTGCAATCTTTGCTTGTGTTGTTGTCTGTTGTTTATATATCTCTTAGCTAGATTTAGTTTCAGCGAAAAAAAAACAACGATATTGCAACTTATGTTTCGAAATACTAAATGTAAAAAAAGATCTTGCTTAGACACTTTCCTTTACAGACACGTGGAACCGGAAAGAATGGATTACGAAATCTTTTACCTTGCGACCACTGACCAACGTTTTTGTTGAAGTCAAATGCCCGCCCCGTCGGGCCTCGTTTCACGTCAAATGCCCCGCTATGCGGAGCTAACCTCTCGTCAAATGCCCGGGGTGTGCCCGGGGGGGGGATGGGCGGTCTTGGAATTGACTGGTACATAAGTTATGCATGGTCTTTAGATGATTCGCGAATCAAAGCCTGGTATATAAAAGCTTAAGCTTATGTTTAGCTATTACCTTGCTTTACAACGTAATTTCTAATTTCACATGTGTGAGAATTTAATATCATAGACATAGGAGACGTGCTTGGGCGTTTTAGATATCTTCGAATAATAATTGCTTCAATGTCCAGAACAAGTGTTTGGAATAGAGATCGAGTCACTTCACGCTTGTTGGGGCGGCCGGATCATGTTTAATCATGCAAACATCTGTGTGACAAATGTATGGAAAACAAAAAAAAAATAACTGCATGCTAAACAAAATATAGCTAATTCAAAAATATTAACTAGATAGAAAAATATTAACCAGTTAAAATTTAAAATTAACTGAAATATAATCCATTATGGACTTTAAAACAGTCGAGTTTTTTTCGCTGGTTTGCTCTCAAGGCCCTGAAAGCATCTCAAGCGTGGATACTCGTGCAAGCCTCACACACCCGTAGGCCATGTTCCCCATTCCCACTCTCCATTTTCACACTCACTCCAGACCTTTTGTTCAAAGACCACACGCATTCATATGACCAATGCAAAAAATATGACTGTTTTGCAGTCTAAATCCATTATCTAAAGTAAACATTTCATTTCATTAAAAAGCATTTTTTATAGTCATCTATTTATTATTAATTTTTTATAAAAATAAGCATTCATTTATTTCAGGCTGGGGCTTTGATTGCCGTTTATCTGGCCAAACGTGGTTTCAAAGTAGATGTTTATGAAGCCCGAAAAGGTAATATAATCCCCTGAGAATTTACAGGTGTTATGTTAACTTGTGATTGCAGAAAGTTTTCAGTACAAACTGTAAAAATTATACAGTTAATGGAGCATGATGTGCTATATAAAATATATAACTCAGAGGATCATTCATTGTCACAGTAATAATAATTTTACTGCATGCAGTACTGCCTAGTACTGCTTTGGACTTTGGGATAATCACAGTAATAATAGTTAATTTTTACTGCAGGCAGTACTGCCTAGTACTGCTTTGGACTTTGGGATAACAGGGTTGGCTTATGAGTTCCTTTAAGAGGCCCTGCGAGGTTATATACATGTGACGAGTGACATCACATGGCATCAAAACAGCGAAATTGGCATCAAAATTGCGAACTTGTGTCATGGTAGTGCAAGAAACTCCGACAGGGCCTAACAGGGCCTCCTGCAAATGTTTCATCCATTCACATAATTTCACTGCATGCATAATGTCTATCTTTGTAATACTGTAGTACAACTAGCAGTAATCACAGATCATGGAGACGCGTTCGAAGGAATTTCTGGCGGAAATGAGCCCCTGAAAAAAAACAATAGGGGCGGCCATTTGGAAGACCGTCTACCAAAAAATCTCAAATTTGTCTCCAACACAAAATTAGGATTGCGTTCTTCGAACGTGATAATATTTATTATCACTCATGTTCCATTATAATGCATATAACTTCCCTTAAGAGGCCCTGTGAGGTTATATAAGTTCTGACGAGTGACATCACATGGCATCAAAACAGCGACTTCAGCAAAGATAAATGACAACGAATGACAAAAAGATTTTGTGACATTGCAAACTTGTGTCATGGTATTGCAAGAAACTTGTCTATTAGTTGTGATATTGCGACTGTTTTAATTACAGCCTAGCTAACAAAGGAATTATAATCAACAGTCTTGTACCTTATTTGTAACCGGTAGTTGTAATTTTATCTGCAAAATCATGCAAAATTCACGTTGAATGTTGCGTGACTTAGGTAATTGTTAATTTCATGCTCCATTAACGCGGTTTCCAAGAAGTGTATCACATGCGCACTTTATCAGACTTTATCAGAAATTTGTTTCTCATTTCTGGTTCCGGTAGTAGAAGTTTTTTTTTAAAGCAGTAGAGTCTTAATGTACGGGCAGTTTCGGGCGGTTCAGGTGTCAATGGGTTAACCAAGCTTGCTCGGGACCGTACTAGGAGACTATCGGCCCTCGGTCTTTTTTGTGTGGACCTTGCTGCGCTCGATCCGCACTGTCAAGACCTAGGGCTGATATTCTCCTAGTTAGTACGGCCTTCACGCTTGGTCAATAAGATATATGTAGTTTTTTCTAATCAATCTTTCAACCAAAATGTTTGGTCAGATGGTTAATACAAAATTAATGTAGGGTATTTTAATAAATTGCCTCTTGAATCTTGAAATACATTTCATTAGAAGGTGTCTCCTGCCATAGCTGACGTCAAAATAAGCTGCACCATTATTATGAAAGTGCTTAGCCTGCGAGCAAGCTCTCGGGCTCGGGGTTTGAGAGAGCGGAGAGCGAGAGCTTGCAACGATGTCTCAGAAATTTGAATGCCGCCCCCAATACTTCCCGTGGCTTCCCGCTGTCCGAGCTGTCAGAATTCGGCCAATCAGCGCAAACCGGAAACGAGCGTTAATGTCAACAAACATGTAACAGTCCACGTGAAAAAAAAAACGGAACATAGATCTATGTAGGGAGAAAACCGAAAGCAGAAGATCCAAACGATTTAATATTGTAGATATTGTAAAGCTTCGTTAAAACTTCGCTAGCGTGTTTATAATTTTGTGAATCGCGAGATGTTTTTTATTGAAAAGGTTTCAAATTACTTTCGAACATATGCAAATTGCGTGGTGAACAAAAATAAATAAACTAAATAGCACCGGCCAAAACACTAGAGCTCTTTCGATAGCTGTTCAAATGGCTGGAAATCTTTCATCTAAACGGGTACTAACATTCGCCCGTTCGAAAGGGTGAAGATTTTTTTTAAACGTTTAACAGCCGCCGTTTGAACGGTTGAATATTTTTTCCCGTTAACTTTCAGCGTGAGAGGTCACAATTTTCTCGGCTGACCCAAACAAAAGCTGAAACTTCGCCGATCTTAATTCTTCATTAGATACATCGGCAACAGAAGCCGCAGACATTCCAATACTTCTGGCTTCTGCTACCTGGTCGTCGATGATGCGTTGTAACGGACAGACAACCAACACTGTTTGATGCTGCCTCCTTTCAATTTGCAGCCGCGGCAGCAAACAGTTGAAATATAAAGCTTTTGCCATTGCCCGTCAGCAAAACAGTGAGGACATCACTGCCTTTAAGTAGTGCTTCAACTGCTTGACGTTGCCCGGGTTTCAATTCCGAAGGAAACTTCACATATTTTGAAAAATTCTCGCACGCTTTATGAATACAATCTCCTCCGCTCTCCGTAGTTTTGTTTTCTTGATCACGCACGACGCACGAACAATGATGACGTTATTATCCAATTAAATCTCAACCAATCAGCATTTTCCGCTAGCTTTCACGGGTTAAACATTCAAATTTCTGAGACATCGTTGCAAGCTCTCATTCCTTTCCCTCCCCCACCCCCTCCCCCCCAAAAAAACTCCAAACCCGAACCCGAGAGCTTGCTCGCAGGCTAGAAAGTGCTCAAAAGATTTCATTTAATTAAAGGCTCACATGCATGAATTAAAACCAATATTATGTACTACAAGACTGGAGATTTGATTTTTACTCCCAGAGTCAGTTATGGAAGAGGCATGTAGTGCAGTTCTAACTTTTGAGTCTGTCGAGAAATCCTATGGTGTGACCATTCAAATGAAACCTCTTTGGCAGTACTTTTGCATGGTACCATTTGTTCTAACTTTTGAGTCTGTGGACGAACTCCTATGGTGTGACCATTCAAATGAAACCTCTTCAGCAGTACTTTTTCATGGTACCATTAGTTTTTCAATATTTTACAAAATAAAATTTGGGATTTTTCTTGAATTTTTTTTCCTTGGCACTCTTGGAAGTTTATAAAGGGTTACAATATATTATACTGAAATATGAAACTAGAATTTTGGGGATTTGACCTTGAGTATTCTGAAGTGAACAGGTTAAATAAATTATATAATTTTTTTATTTTCAGACCCTCGAAAGGAGGCAACTATAAGAGGAAGAAGTGTCAACCTTGCTTTCTCCGTCAGGGGTATAGAGTCATTAAGGGAAGTGGGTGCTGAAGGACCAGTAAGTCTACTTGACTTCTACTACTGACAGTAATGTAGTTCGATGAAATAAGGCAAATGCCATTTTTTCCAAATTAATAAATAACACCTCTGCCATCATGTATCATATTATACCATTTGAAAGCTATTCATCAGGGTATTTCATAAATCATATCTGTCAACGTTAACTATTTATAAAGGAAGTTATGGCTTTTCTAATAGGAATGGCAGAATTGAAACACAAAAATAATATTTTTATATGTACATGTGAGGTGCATTAACCCATAAACTAAAGCTTATTTTGCAGCTCTTAGTGCATAGATTAATGTGGAACATGTCTTAGACTATGGATGCATAAGTGTACTCAGAAAAAATATCCAAAAGTTATAGGGATGATCAACTACCGGTACATCATACATGTAAACAGGAATGGGTACAATTTTATGCTTTCAATGAGTAGATCTTTACAAGACAATTTTAGTGGCAAAAATTCATACAAATCTACCACATATTGGCCAAGTTATGACATCATGTGCCAATTGGCACACTTAGGGCTTAAAGAGCTAAACAGATATAAACCACTTGAAACATAATTTTGATGGCATGCCAACAGGTTCTTTCACATGGGATACCAATGCACGCCCGCATGATTCATTCTCACAGCGGAAGGACCACACCCATCCCATATGGAAAGAAAGGACAAGTAAGTTCTCATCACCTTAATTCCTTTAAATCCTACGTGTACATGTAAAAGATTAAAAATTGAAAGAAGTTCCAAGTTCTGTTTTGCAAAAAGTTGAAAACCTGACAGCAACATAAGAAAGCACTGTGTGCTTTGAAAGATCTAGGCCACTCTCATATCAATTCCTATCATAGACTTAATTATTCATACCACTGATTAGTTTTCCAACAAATGATACACTATTCTAGACCAGAACTCTGATTTCTATACCCTATCCGAGACTAAACTGCTTGAAAACCATACCTATATAGCTTGGGGGAGGGGAGGTGCAAACACATAATAACAGAGGGAAATCCCTGACCCCTGTCTTATTAACAGCCCTGACTTATAAATTATTGTATTCTAACAGCACCTGTTATCAATAGAAAGACAGAAGCTGAATAAAGATCTTCTTTCTGGTAAGGGATATACCTGTAAAGTTGTGTTGTAACAGAAAATGTCCATACCCCTCACACAGAAGGTTGTCTGGCTTACATCCCCCCCCCCCCCCCCCCCCCCACTATGATGACCGCTGCCATAGGTGGGGAGGGGACGCTGAGGCCTAAAACACACAAGACCTCAAATAAAACCCGCCACAAACACGCCACAAGAAATGCTATGAGAGAAACGCCATACCAAACATGGTCGACTCAGAGAGCACATGGAATCCTAGCACATGTGCATGTGCCAGATACCGCTGACCAAAGCGATTACACATGCTCCTTGTTGTTAACTCCGTTAAATTACATTTAACTGCATTAAAACAATTAGATTATTCGCTCTTGATTTCTATGCGTGATAGAAATCTGGAGCTCATAATCTAATAATCATTATGTTAAATACATGGGAGTGGTTCGCTGTGACAGTCGTAATTCTGGCTGAGTGCCAGTGGAATATCCGCTGAATTCTCCACTGTCACTCAATCATACAATGTAGTGGTAGTTCAAGGCCTGGTCTCTTGTTTCCAGTTAAACAAGAAACTTTATTTCACAGTCTCTCTCCACCCAAGTGTATAAATGTGTACTACTAGTGATAAAATGCTGGGGATAACCCTGCAATTGACTGTTAATCACTAACATCCCATCCAAGGCAATACTCCTTAGTTGCTTCTTGCTACAGACACCAGGTTTAAACTCATCGTCAATAGACGAGCTTGGGAATTTGTGCCTAAAAGTTAGCAGGGTACCTGACACAGTACATGCCCAGCAAGGAGAAATCCATGCAGGGTCCGAAATTAACTTTTTTACCTGGGTGCCAAGTGGAGACTAAACTAAACTTTTTTGGTCGCCAAGTAGCAAAGTCTGGTCGCCAAAAAAAAAAAAAATTGGCAAAATTTTTGCTTGACAGTGGAACACAAAAAGTACACACTTGGCAGAGAAGTTTCTTCTCTCAAAACAATGGTCCTACCTGAAACGAGAAAATGAGAAAAAGGGAAAAAAATCGTAAATGACCGATCATTGGTAAACAGCAGATATAAAACTCTCAACGATCGGGCCCACGTATTGTGTTATGTGGCTTTCATCATTGGTTGAAACGGAAAGGTTTCATTAATAGATACAGTTCCTTTAGTTTTAAGACTGAACGTAATCGGAGCGCAATACATTTTGTAGAGTTTGCAGAGCGCCAGGAATCATGACATTTTTCATGACTAAGCATTGCGAATGCACATGGTCATGAAATGCGCCCATGGTAAGACTGTAAAAGGAAACCGCTGAAACAATATGGCGGCCACTAAAATTTGGACAAATTCATTTCTCTGGAGGTTATAAACATTGAAACAAACAAAGTGTAAGTAACTTGCTGGAAGCCAGCCATGAAATTTTTATTTATTTAAATTAATACATTGGATTGGGCATTCAAAACATTGAGAAGACAAATTAAAAGTTACTCACCTTCTGGCCATTGGCCTTGAAATTCTGGTCGCCAACACTCAATTTTAAGGCGCATTGGCGACCAGCTGGTCGCAATTTTGGACCCTGCCATGGCAACCCTGGAAGCCGGAACCATCCTACTTACAAGCAGCCGCTTACAGAAAACATGAAAATAAAACTGCGATAAATGGAATTCAGTGGAAAGAAGAAACTTTCCTGAATACTTACCCAAATGCCAACACCAGTAGGGTGGGAGGTGAGGGTGCAAAATCCAGCATTTTTTAAAGCTCTGGCTGCCTGTGGCTTGTGTGACTTTACCTTAATACTCATCAATCATACAAAGATGCATGTGTTATAAAATAATTAAATGACTGTTTGATGTTTTTTTTAGTCTCAGAATCTTATCCTAATGTGGGCTTGCACTTTGAACACAAACTTATTGCTGCTGATCTAAATAAAGGCCGTCTCACATTTAAGTGGTGAGTTTCTTAAAAAACAAGAGGCTACACGTAGCCTATACTTGTACCGGTAATGTATGTTACTCGTGGACGAACACTTACATAACACAACAACAGGCAAATAAAACCAGAATTAGTTTCGCTTCTGCTTGCATGCGTGCGTTTTCTCGTTCCCAGATCTAATGCGATGCACAAATAACGGATGAAAACAAAAAGAATAAAAACAAAAACGGAGGGCAAACTTTACCTTGTTGCCGTATCCATCACGAGCAAACAGCAACAAACAATGAAACCCAAATTTGTTTAGCTTTTGCTTGCAAAACGAGGCCGATTACACCGAATCCCAAGTATAGTGGGTTCAAAATTTTCTTGCAGTGCATGCATGTGTATTCTCGTTCCCAGATCTCATGTGATGCACAAAAGTAGATACGAAAACATGGAGGAAAACAGAAAGAAAAATGGAGGGCAATCGTTAACTCGTTGCCGTACCAGCACAAGTATAAATGTTAAAACTTTTCTCTTGAACTGAACAGGACGTGTTCAAATGAATTAATCTGCAGTTTTATTTTCTTGTTTTCTTGCAGTAATCATAGTGATGATCGGATACTTGAAGTCGATGCTGACCTTGTTATTGGCAGTGATGGAGCATACTCTGCTGTAAGAAAAGAGCTCATGAAAAGACCAAGGTTGGTCCATAAAAGAGATTGGGGGAATGGATACACATGTACATCTGGGGAGTTTAATTTTTTCTTACTCTGATCTTAATACTCTCACTTCCCAAACCTTCCTTGCAATTGGTGGCTATTAGCTCCTGCCTTTTAATTTTCATACCTTTGCTCTCTATTTGTGGTGAATGACAAGATGTTTGGTAAATTAAAGAAAGACGATCTTCAGGTTGAATCGTGACAGTGCCTTGAATTGGGACTATGGGTCATCAAGGGTAGGAAAAAACACAACAAACTAAAGGTGACCATTAACGGTGATTATTACAATCTTAAAATGGAAAAATAACAATTATACAATTTTGGTTGAAATGGTTGCAAAGTAACATGATCAAAAAAGCAAGCTTATTATAATAAGTGCCTTAATTAGCAGCAAACACAAATAGATCACAAGAGTACACAATTATCAATGGTGCATCACAGACACCCCTTCTCCGATTTTTCCTGAGAGGAGGGGGTGGCTGTACGCAGGCCATACCCAATCTAACCCCTCTAAACATACATAAATCAACCTACAGCTGTAGGTTAAAAAAAGGTGCATCATTTAAAAGCAGAAGGGGGGGGGTTGATTTGACTTGGTTAAAAACAAATTGACCAACGTTGAGAACAACCAGCATCATATACATGTCTTGAGTTTTTGTCAAAGTTTCTGATATTTCCTTAGGTTTGATTATAGTCAGAAGTACATTCCTCATGGTTATAAAGAACTTTGTCTCTCACCAACCCTGGATGGAGAGGTTGGCCATTATTTTCAATTGTGTTTGGTTTAATCTTTTACATGTATTTGTCTTTTATTCAGACATAATTATTCATAATCTAGCTAAAAGGCCCTTACAATGTATAAACATATAAGTGTCATGTGATAGTATTTGTATAAATTTTCATTTCAATTAATATGTCAATATTAATCCCAATTTGACGTTGTTTTACTTATAGTTTGCTATGGCAGTGAATTATTTACATATATGGCCAAGACAGACTTTCATGTTAATAGCTCTACCAAATCAGGTAACTTAATCCTTTTGTTGATCAAACAAGGTACTGTTAATGGTTTAAAAGATTGTGTCGTTGGTAGGTTGAGCAAAATTAAAGCTTTACTGTTAGACTGTAAAGCGCAGTTGATGGAGCGTGACGCTCTAGGCCCCCGTTGGGTTGTTATTGTTGATACATAACTCGTGTTAAGCAGATGTTCGCAATGTACAAGCCTTTCTTGTCGCCAATGTACAATAGAGTACAATGGTCATTCACCTAGCCCTGTTGCATCACTGTCTAGTACATTTATATCATCTGTTCTGTATGGCTAGTACTATAAATACTCCAATTCATGTCTATTTGAACGCTACATGAATTCATTACTTACTATGGTATTCAATTCTCCATTGGCCGAGGTCAAGACATATGTCTGGCTATAAAAGCTCTAGTTCGAGTCCAAAGTCACACTCATTAGCTGTAGTGCATTCTGAAAGGTCTTCCTTCAGTGTTTTAAAATTAATTGTAATTCCCACCCTCCCTCCCTTTGGAGGTTAGATTGTTTTAAATAAAATAATTTGGGTTCACCTCTCGAGTTTCGCGATCGGTCAAGTATCGCAGCAACTTCCCCAGGCTTTGTTTTCGCGCGTTTGAGTTGCTCTAGTTTATGCTCTTTTATCTGCCTGCATTTTTGTCTGATCCAGCACGTGCCGGCGGTGTCGGCTCGTAGTGCTAGGACATCAGTTAGGCTTGAGCAAGTTACAACTGCTACACTCTAGCACGATGCTGGCTGGAGGTTCAGCTCGTAGTGCCGTTTAGAGTTAGGCTTTTGGTCGCATAAGCTTTTTTACCTGCCTAAAAACTTGTTTGATCCAGCGCTGGTATTTGCGCTGGGGAGATAAGAAAGGCTTATGGTCATGCAATGGAAGTCGTTCTGTCACGCCGAATATATTCGGAATATATATTCCCCTTTACGCCAAATATTGTGTTGTTTATTGCGTTTGTTTTTCTCATTGCCTTCTATGAAAAATATAGGAACTGCGACATTAAAAAAATAAAAAAATATTAAAATATTGTGATTTTTCAGTGGTGAGACACTGACAAATAATAATATTTTGCGATATCCGAGTTCAATAATTGGTTTATCATTCGATCACCGACTATGTTTTACAGTTTAATATTTATGTATTTATTTAATAACTGCTAAAACATTGCAGAAATCAGGCTGCCATTGCAGAGGATGGGAGCAGAACAATCATTCTTTCCCAGCTTAGTCCGTCGAGCGAGAAACGAAAAAACATTAGCAAACGGATAATGGCCGCGCAGGCGGCCATTATCTGGGGTGATTATCCGGGGATTATCCGGGGCCATTATCCGGGGCCATTATCCTAGGGGCGAGGCAGGCCTGCCTTGCCCCCAGTTTCGCGCGAACATTATCCGTTCGCTAATGTTTTTTCATTTCTCGCTCGATGGACTAAGCTGGGAAAGAGAGACTGCTCATAGTCTAAAATGATAATGTAATTTATCGCAAATGAAATGGTTGCAAAAATTATATTAACAAATGGTGAACAGAGTATTAGTTTTAAATGATTCTCATTTTATACATGTACCATAATGATTATGTCTATTATTTAAAGGACAAATCTTTCACTTGTACATTGTTCCTGCCTTTTGACCAGTTTGACAAGTTAAATACAAAGGTAATGGTGATTGTGTGACATCTGTACTAAGATCAAATTAAAAGTACTAGTTGTGTCAATTAGAAGGAAATATAATTTTTTACCACAATTGCCGCTAAACTCGCAATCTGATTGGTCGACGTGAGTGGTAGATGAGAGTTCAGATAACGGTGCTGACGCTAACATCACGCGCGCTTGAAAAAAAAAAAACAATCAGATTGCGATAAAGTTATAGACAACGCTTGCTCTTTCTTTGCTGTCACGTTTGTAACAAGACTTCGATTTTTCATTGTATTTTTTTCTAAATATTGTTGTAAAAAACAAATTTACACCGGTTTTCTGTGGTGTGGACTCTGCTCTTATTTACCACGACTTACGTCATCACATGGTCAAAATTTGTTGCTGACTCACTCGGCTGCGCCTCGTGAGTCCACAACATTTTGACCATGTGATGACGTAAATCGTGGTAAATAAGTGTCCACACCACGGAAAACCGGTGTAAATTTGTTAAATTGTACTGGTAAGAGTCTGGACCATTTCTGGTAAAAATTCAAAACATTTCAGAACAATTCTGTGCCCCATTGCTGAGGCAATGCTTTTCTCAACTATGAACTATTATGTTTACTTAACAACTACAGGCTGTATCGTGACTGTGTATTTTTAGCTTAAAAAATTTGGTCCATGTAAATGTTATAACGCAACAAAAGATAGTTACATGTCGATCATAAGATAGATGCCTTTACTCATTTCAGTATTATTTTTTACAAAATAATACAAAAAACTGCAGTTATCAATGGAGACCCTATATATAACTGTAAAAAGAAATAGAACTAAAAATTAACTAGCAAATACAAGCAAAATACAATCATAATGGGTAAAATATGATGTTTGAACCCAGACACTATTGGGACCACAGATATTATTGACCTTGTTGCAAGATGTCTATAGTGAGAACTAATTTGGCGATGGAATGGCCAGTGGTCCAGAAAAAAAGAAGGGAAAGACTGTCATTGATGTGATAACAATAACAAGGAATCTGTATATTTATAAGCAGGTGTAAGAAGTTATAGCATTTTAGCAGTAAACACTTAAATATGACTGGTACTGATGGAAACAGCGAATTTTGTTTTCTGAGAATCTCGATCTTCTTGAGATGAAGTAGACGGAAACAAAATTCACTGTTTCCCGAGGGATCAGTCATTAAGTGATTTGTTCTGTAGCTGGATTTTTTTTTTCTGTCTGATCATGTGCGCTAGCGGCAACAGTGCACTGTTACCCTCAGACGTTAATGTTGACCACTCATGGACATTTGGCGGGACCATGAATCAACCAGTGAACACATGCATTGTATTGAGAAAAACTCCTGCCAGCTACATGTACATTTTGTATTATATACACCTTATTCAATGGTTTAACAGATAATACGCGCGGATATTTTACGAGTTGCATCAGTATTTTGGGGGGTTAGAAAAAATGCGAGCAATGAGTAAAATGTCCGCGCGTATTATCTGCTAAACCATCGAATAAGGGATTAATTATTTGACTGAAATTCTTTTTATACCGGGATACTGAGGTGTAATACGGCAATCTACTGTGTAATACGCTCGGATATTTTGCGTGTTCTCTTTCCCTTATAAGGTAAAATGACATCACAGTCAAATAATAATAACAATTATTTTTATCCATGTTCCTCAATGATTTCAGTGTACTTAAAAAAGCATATTTTTCTAACTTTTGTAGGAAGATGTATTAGACTTTTTTCAGAGAGAATTCCCTGATTTTCTGGCACTAATGGGAGAGTAAGTCATTCATTATAAATGAAATAAGAGCGGTTTTCAATTCAGTGTCAAAAGTAATTTTGCAATAGCTTTGGTTTCGCTTTGCTATACTTTGTGATTGGCTAAAAAATACCACGGCTCTTTCTCGACCAATCAGAAGTAAAACCAATCATGACTTGCTCGCAAAGTTTTTCTGTGCATTGGATTGCCTGGGTCTGTTGTGATTTGTCAGAGTACTTACTTTCAATTGGCTTTCATTTGTTTTCTGACACTCAACTGAAAACTGCCTCCCACCATCCAATAGTATATAATATTAAAATAAACTACTGCAATGATGGATGTTGTAGAAGATTAAGACCGTAAAATGGCAGTTGTATACCTGCCAACTTTTTCCGAGTGATAGGTGTGAGAATTTTTTCGTGGAAGTGCCAGGATTTCCGAAGGCGACCCGACCAAATCCGAAGAAAACTCGATCTATTCCCAAGATGTCCGAGGTTGTGTGAAGAATTCGAAGTTTCCATGGACCTCAGACCTCCGTTTAATAACATCCAGCTGCAATCGTAATGTTCAGAACAATAAAAACCTACAAAAAAGTGCCAAATTTTCATGAATTTAACTACATTTATTTATTAACAATAATATTGTATCATGCAATCAGTTAAGGCTATAGCTCAAATCTGTAAGACAGGCATGAGAAATTGCTCCATAGGTGTGAGTTGGTATGAGATTGGAGTTTTGGACTTGCAGGCATGAGACTTGCTTGTAAGGCGTGAGACTTGGCAGGTATACAGTTGTTTGTTACTAGGCTAAATACTTAATGTTACTTTACTCAGTGGCTTGTTAAACTACTGACCTTAAAACTTAGCTTTCAGTAATATGTTTTGCTCGCGCGCTAAATACCTTTGACACTTAAATAAAGTGATTATTATTATTATTATTTGCATTCACTTTATCAGAGAAAAACTAGTAGATGAATTCTTCAGAAACCCAACTGGTCCTATGGTATCTGTTAAGGTAAAACAGCTTTACACTTTTGTCTGTTTCTAATTACTTTTGACCTCATGAATATGCAAAGCCTAAACGAGTTGAAGCATTTAGAAAAAAAGTTGCTCAATCGCTCATTCACTTGGCTGTGTATTACCGGTAGTATCTTTATTGTAAGTCTGCGGTTAGCATGACTTGTGAGGTAGTGTTTCTTTGTTTTCAGTTCCTTAGAGTTTGTTCTGTGTTTTTTTAAGTTGTGTCTCAGAACTAGGAACCTTCTTGCATCCAGCATGAGTTATTTGAATCTCCAGCAGTTTTAAAATAGCTGCTGTTTTGTTTTGTGTCTGATACTGATATCTGTTAGTTTTTGGGGATGTGTGGAGGGCGAAAGAGCCAGAACAATGGTCTGTCTATAGGCGCTTGTTTATTTCCTTCCATCTCCTCGCACACCACGCTGTTGCTCCCGCTTTGTGACTCTCGGTCCGACATTCACTTAGTATAGAAAGAGTGTTCTGTTTTTACGAGTTGGCTCATGGGAGCCTTTGATTTGCCAAACAAAAAGGTAAGCTAGGGTAAAATAGTAAACATATTCCAGTAATACAGTCCGTCGTTTATTGTTTTGGTCAAATGAACAAAATGAGGGGTGGGTGGGGGGGGACTTAATAAATTTCTTGCCCCACCTCCCAAAAAAAAAGGGGGGGGGGGGGGCGTAATAGAGGATTTATGTAGTTGAGACCTGATTTATTAACTTTCAATTAATATTAATTTGCTGTAATTTTCTTATTAGTGTAATCCATATCATGTTTTGGATAAAGTTCTGCTTATTGGTGATGCTGCTCATGCCATGGTTCCTTTCTATGGTCAAGGAACAAATTGTGTAAGTACAATGTACAATGCACCATAATTATTTGAGTTTCCATCGAGGCTAAGGGAATGAACTAAAGGGGCTGGGTGATTTTAACCAATTTAAGTGTGGAGTTTTTTTTTTTAGTCTTTGTTTTTGTTGTAATCTCGGAGTATATTTTATTTAATTATCATTATGAATGAGTAGTTGCAATGTTATAAAGAATAAACAAATGGATAAAATCAAGCATCGCTCAGCATCACTTCATAGTGGGACGAGAGGGGAATTGGTCACACCCTGATCCCAGTCCTTTGCTCAGGTATGACATATTACTGGAATGTCTTAACATTAAAACTTTCCTCGAACAGTGAGATATTTCGAGCCTGTAAACTAAATTCCTTCAAGCACAGATTAACTGCAAGAAAATTAATGAAAGACTTCGAACTCCACGCCAAAATTAATTTCAAAAATTTAGGGAGAAAATTTGCTCCGAGATGAAATTATTTTTTAGGAGCAAATAGCCTCAAGTCAGTCGCATTTTGTACATTTGCAACCACTAATTTTGAACCCTTCCTTGACCATTTTTGCATGCAGCCTTGAATTCTGAAGAGAAACAGCCAAACCCTTACTCCCACTCTTAACATAGAAAAAACAAGGAGTGGCATGGATCAAGCTTCCTACTTTAATCGGATTGTAAAGTTATGGAATGCTGTTTACAAAGTAGCTCCCCCTAGTAGCAATTTGCCACTTCTAGAATCATTTGGGTAACCAGCATTAGTTGTGCTAGGTTGGTGGTTTCCAATGGCAACCATTAACCAATCATAGCTCATATTGGTTACCCAAACAATCCCAGAAATCTCAGAGCCAATAGCTGTACAGGTGCTCAGTCTCCCCCCAGTTTCTGAAGTTGTGCATTAACATAAAAGTTTTCAAAATAAACAATTTAAAGCTGAGCACTCCTTTACCCATTGTTTTTGTCTTGTTTGGCTTCTGTTTCTTTCTCAGGCATTTGAGGACTGTTTAGTTCTTGATGGACTGCTTGAGAAATACAACAATGACTTTGGTTAGTGTAATGTTTTTGTTGTTGTTGGAGCTGCATTTAATTTTATAATCATGTAATAATATTTTATTATAATTACCATTATTTTCATTTTTATAGTATCTCTTATTTTGTGTTCACTAATTCACTGCTACTGCTGCTGCTACCAGTGAAGAGTTTATTAGACATTTTTATTTTTTATCACTGTCAAATAGGTTTCTTGTCCTTTATACAATGATTGCCTTCTTGTTACAGAATATGTAAGCTCCATGTATATAATTTATGTGGTTTTTAAACTACAGTAACTGATGTCATTAAACTCTGACTACAAGTCTCTCTACAACACAGATCCTTGTTACTCATGCGCGTAGCGGCATGAGTTATAAAATGGGCTCCGTTTTTCTTTTTATTATTGTTTTTACTTTTTGTGTCACGATTTTGCATGCAAATTTATGCGCGCATATTTTAAATTGGCACTTCCGGTTCATAGCTTTTCCATTTACACTTCCTGTTCAGTGACTTCTGGATACTTTCACTTCCGGTAAAACAGCGTTACCGAAGTGTCACGAAAGCACCTTCTACGACCCAACTTACATTACCAATGTTCACGTTAGGTATATATAACATTCAGAAGAATCACTGGCTTCATTGTGGTACAGCCTTGATTTACAAAACATTCAATAGTAAACAACGTGGTTTGCAGGAACGATGACTGAATGAAAGGAGTAACTCTTCTCCATGTCGGACATATCTTCTTATCATGTTTAAAATATATCATAAAACTTTCTTACGCATGCGCATGAGTATAGGCTGCTTGCAGCCTCTTGTTGTTCAAAGAATGGTTAGTTTGGTCCTGAAAGACTGAAGCCTATCACTTTACCTTAATTTTATAATATTAACAGCTCTTAGAGTATTGGGTGTTCTTGGAAGTGAAAGAGCTCTATGCAATTCATTTTTGCTCTGCCTTTCATCTTTTGCAGGAATAGCTCTGGCAGAGTACTCCAGAATAAGGAGCCAAGATGCTGAAGCTATCTGTGATTTAGCAATGTACAACTATATTGAGGTGTGTTAAATGTTTCAGCATGCAATAAAAAAAAACATATGTGGGCATAAATTGGGCAGGGAATGTACTGGCAAGCCACCGACTGGATAAACCCACCAGATGAGGGGCCTCAGCACATGGCGCCATGCCAAGGGAGTGCCTCGTGCCTGTACTGCAAGGTAGGCATTAACACTGGGGTAATGTCCTGGTGCCAAGTTAACCCAGTCCAGCACAGTATCTTATGCCCCCCCCCCTCCCCCCGGCAGGGCTTCAGCACAGAGCTGAAGGGGTTCCGCAGGCAGCAATTCCCCACTCTTACTTGAGTAAGTAAATTTACCTTAATCCTTTAGATGTCAACTCAGTTGATGAAAGCAACTTTTCATGTTCCCCCCCCCCCCACCCACTGATGCAGCATTATATTCGTCTAAAAGAGAGTTCATGCAGTTATATTACAGTAAAATGAGTGACTGAAGAGCAGTAGAGACCAACTTTCTGTTGTCCATCTTAGAGATGTCAGTGTTTTAAAGGGGTGTCCATTTACAGACAGTTGACCATAAAATTGTGTGCAGTTGAGTGTTAATTTATTTTAATAGGAAGAATTTAAAATGTAGGAACACATGGGTTATTTACACGTCTACTAATAATGAATATGTATTACTTTTGTTTCACAGATGAGATCCTTGGTCACTTCACCAGCTTTCCTCGTGAAGAAGAAGTTGTTTAACTTTCTTCACTGGGTTATGCCTAAAACATTCATCCCTCTTTACTCCATGGTGAGTATGCTGTATGCTCCAGTTAAATTGGGGAGGCCTGGGGGTGGGGAGGGGGGGGGGGGTTAAAATTCAGTAAACCCATTTATAACTCGTAAGAGTGTCAATTATCAAAATTTGAGTTACAGTGAATGGTATGTTAAGCATACTTTCGTTGTATTCGCTAAACACTTAATGACTGGTCCTGAGGGAAAGAGTGATATTTTGTTTCCCGAGAATCTTGATTTTTTCTCAAGACAAGTCGAGACTCCATTGAGACTCCATGGTGTCAAGGGAAACGTTGAGATCCGAAAGGGAAATAAAATTCACTGTTTCCCTATGGATCAGTCATCAAGTGATTTGTTATATAGCAACACAATGCATTATATCATGCCACCTTTTGTCACAGTCTGATCACGTCTTTAGTGGGCCACAGTACACTGTTCCCCTCTGACGTAAAACATGTTGGCCGCTTTCGCAAACGTTGCCCACTCATGGATATATGGCAGGAAACAGTTTGTTTGCTAGATGTCATGTGACCCTGAATCAACCAATGAATGTGCTATTGTATTGAGAAAAACTCCAGCTATATAACAATGTTTGTTGTTGTTGTTGTTGTTGTCTCCAGGTGGCATTTACTCAGATACCCTACCACACAGTGATTGAAAGGTCGCACTGGCAGGAGAAGGTTAGCTGTGATCATTACTAAACAAACACTACTTTCCCTTGCCAGACATTTGCAATTCACAGACAACAACTGAAAGTCAAAAGATCCCTTTCAGGCATGTTTAAATTTGTTTGACCATGTTTTTGGCATCTCTAGTGACAAGCTACATGTGCAGATGTAGAGGACCCCAAGGGGGTGGGTGTACTCAGGTGTAATAGTGGTGGGGAGGACGTGCATGCAAAGACCTTTTGGGGGTTTGAAATTTGCAATCTGAGGACTTGTGAGGTTAGAAAATTTGTGGTGACTTTTCTCAGGGCTGTCACTAAGATTTCAAGTTGCTGGGTAAATGCAATTAGTAGGTGGAGAATCAAACAGCTGGGGAGTTCTTTTGGTTCTATTTTCTTTCTATTTTCCTATGAAAGTAGCTGGGGGTCACGCTCATAGTAGCCAGGGAAATCCCCCTCCCCCGGCCCTTAGTGACAGCCCTGTTTCTGGGGAGAAAGATTTTGATGAGGACGTCTGTCCGGTACTGTATAATAATAAATTTTATTTTGCATACTACAATAGAATCTCATTAACTCAACCTGAACACTATAAACTTGAACCACTATTACAGTTTCCCCTGCTTCACCTCATTTTAAAATTTAACCCCTGTTAACTCAACCTTTTTATCTGGTGAAATGCGAAACATTGAACAAGAACCCAGTGTAGTGTTTAAAGATGATTGCTGTATGTTCATTTCCTAGCATATTACATCATTCAGTTGTCTAGACCTGCAGTCTCATTTCACACAATGCATATATTTTGTCATGCCATAAGTATGTTCTGGTTGTTTTAAATCTGTTTTACTCTTCAATTCTTTGACTTCAAACTCAGTATGGAAAATTAAAACCGATCTGTGGACTTAACCTTATGTTGTTTCATATCCACGAGATGGGTCTCAGAGCCCTTTGATTATAACTCAAAAAGGTTTTGTCTTGCCGCGATGGCATTCTACTGAATATTCATGAAGCCTGATATGAACCATGTATAGAAACATATTAAGTAACAGTAAGTACCATAATTATTGCACTTATGTCCAGAAATGCACGTAACTCAGACCTTGGGCACTTCATATTACACACAATTTTTTGTAATTTCCATATGATTTCATGTTTGACAGAGTTGCTTGTGTTTAGGTGAGAATTAGGGCTAGGGGACACTTCATGATGTTTATCATTAAGAGCATGAATCTCATTAGTGTGCATTTCTGGACATACCTCAATTATTGGACTGAATTTCCAGAGTACATTTCAGGGAGAAATATCCTGCAAGTAATGATTACCCCTGAATTGAACAGCTAATAATTATTATTACTCCATTCAGTCCAATAACTAATTAACGCATCAACATCAAAATTTGAGATTAATAAGTCTACCAGTACATCGAGATTTTTCTATTCAAATGTCAGTGATATTTTCTATCAGTTTTGAAACCAGTCAGGAAACAACCAAAAGAACCCATTTAAGTGCACCTGATTGACACACAATAAATCACATACAACATAGGTGTCCAATAATTGTCCAGTTACAAAGGTTGTAATTATTATACTCATAAGGCCAACTGTAATATTGGACATCTACACTGATGACTGTGATCCAATTACATATTAACAAATTAAGGCAGGCAGATGACCATCACAATCGAGAATTTTGTTATTGATACAGCATTGATTGGTTAATTTATTAAGATAATATTACTGCCTTCTGCAGTTTGTTGACAATAATATTGAATTTTACTTTATGTTTTGTTTGGTTCAGGTTGTAAAGAGGGTAGCGATAACAACTGCAATATTAGCTGTCATTGGAGGAACCCTTACTGTGCTCAGAATATTGAAAAAAGACTTGAAAATATATTGAAAAAAATTATGATGATGATTGTTATTGTTACTTTAATGTGATTTATTGGAGTGCAGTATAAATTGTTGTTCAGAAAAATTAGAAAAGGTTGTATTCTTTTCATTGTCAAATATTATTTCTAGGGAGCCGTGCAACATATTATTTTACAATTATATTTACTTAATTATTTGCAACACTTTCCTGTTAGTCATGTGAATTTTGTTATGTATTTAAAATAAGAAAATATTTCTTGTTATCGGGTGGTGTTGTTATTTTGATGTATAGGTGATGCTTTTTACACTACAAAATATGTCTGAGAAAAAAATAGAAAGAGTTCATTACATGTAGAAAAAATTGTCCTTTTCATTTTTTTTTGTGCAATATTAACTACATGTACAACACATGATACGGTAATCTGTGTGGAATTTATAAAAAACGTAGTCATTGTGGTGAGTTGTTAGTTAAAATCCATTTTTGGCAGTTGAAGCTCTTGTATGCAACCACCTTGGGGTAGGAATTTTGAAAGAGTGGTAGCCGTTGTTACTTAAAGAGCTGGTTGCTTCAAGAATTCATTCTTGTAAACGACCATTCAGTAAAAAGATTGAAGTTGATTACTTATGGGAGCTTGCCACCTATCAGTATTTTAACAGGGCTCTACTTAAACTAGCTCAGCTAAATAGATGTCCCGTATAAATATTGATTAAAATAATTAGAAAATAAAATTAAGGGATTATGCAAACAGTGTAAATGTCGTGAATACGCAGTGTATTCATCGACAAAACAAGAACCTTTTTTAAAATAAGTGGTGGTCCTTTTAAAAGCTTAGTACAATGTAGCAAACTCAAGGTCGCTTTAGGGGTAAACTGACAAATTGACCAATAAAAAACACCCACAGGGGTCCATAGTTGAGTGTTAAACAACCAGTTGACCCATCGCCTAATGAAGACCAGCAGTAATCAGTCAAAACTTCGCAATCCACATCTGAAGTGACTACGTCGTGAGACAAAAGATACAGAATGCTATCATTTTAAAAACCACCACAACGAATAACCACATATTCAGTTAATAATTTGTTACATCTACAGGCTTAAACTTTCCCCTTGCAGCTGGCCACCCCCTATCAAAAAGTTGACAGATATGCAAACATGTTATACGACTCCAATCTCTGGGCCAGGAAAGAAAATAATCCAGAGTCCATCATGGAAAATTAATACTTAGTGAAGTTCAAAGTTTTAAGGTGGCTCCCAACAGTTTCCAGCACTTTTCAAGACTTAGAATTTGATGGGTCATTATAACTACTCTTTATCAGTTGATGCTACAATCATGATATCAAACGAATGCCCAATGAATGGTAAACACGTTGTTATCATTTTTTGTGACACCATATGTTACTATAGCAACAGTATAACGTTTTAAAAACACCCTTTATGTTAGCTTTAAGTGTTAATAACTAAGAAATGACTCGGTGAACCCAATTTTTTATTGTTGAATTTTGATGAGTAGGATAAGATGCAACTTTTGACAAAGTTTAAAAAAATTCTGTAGGTGGGGTTTTGAGCCACCTTAAACTTTCGAAAATTTAAGGTGGCTCAAAACCCCACCTGATCTGACCCCCCTGACCCTCCCCCTGGAACCGCCACTGCCCCTGTTTAACCAATCTGCTTTGCGTGCCCGGGCTGATTTTCACACAAACAGAAAATCGAAAAATTGACGTGCCAGCCAATCATAATGCTACAATGAATCAATGGAACCGTTTCAAAACGAAAACACAAGCGCACAAAGCAGATTGGGTGAACATGGGCCTTTAAGCATGATCATCATTCAGATTAAAGCTGGCAAGCAGGAGAAGCAGTGCTTTCATCTAAAGCTGTTTGTTTTGCAAGGGAAAGTAATGATAATAATAATCTGTGATGATGATCTGATAAATAACAGTTTATTCACGTTTACAATGTAAATAAACTTTATTTCGCCTTGGATTTACAGGTAGCCGGAAAGACTTGTATGTCTCAGAAAATAATGTGTCCTATACCCCTTAACAAATAACCAAGAAAAAGATGTGATGACCTATCTAAATAACAAAAAAAAACAGCTTACTTACTAATTAAAATTTAAATATTCACTATTTTGGTTTTTACCTTGGGTTAGAATATATTTTCTAGAAAATATATTATAAGCTAAGGTAAGCGACCATTCATGTCATGACAGATGCAAATTTAAACATGTGTAACAGTACAACTCCATATAAAACAAAATTCTGTGCCTTGCATCAAAACATCTAAAAGAATTTTGTGCTATTATAGGTGCTTTGAACATTGACATTACTTTTATACGGGTTTATAATATTGAAGCCCTTCTGGCAAGAATGTCCTGAAGTGGCTTTTTGGAAAATTTTGGCCTCAAATGGGACTCACTTGCCAAAGTTATGACTGGATCATGTAAATATGACTGAAAGGATTTCAACTAGGCAGTGGCGGATCCAGGAGGAGGGTCCGGGGGGGGGGGGGGGGGGGCATCAGACCTGCGTCTCCCATGTGGTTCATAAAAAATAATGGAATAAAATTGTTTTATACGTAGTTGTTTCACTTCCACCAATTGACTGATTGTCAAGTTTTTGACTTAACAAATGCTTTTCGACTCTCAGGAATGCCGTAAATGGCATTTTTGAGGGTAAAATCGGAAAATTTTTCCGGGGGACATGCACCCGGACCCCCCCTTTCAGAAATTCCTGGATCCGCCCCTGCTAGGTCAATAAATCTATCTTCGAACAATAACATTTTACGTTAAGTTGAAAAGATACATAGGGTGTCCTAAGGCCCAAAACATCTACTCGAAGATGTGGATTAACCTCCCCATTTTGGATCAGTTTTAAGTACCTTAACAATAATAAACATTACTTTGACAAAACTGTGCTTTTAAAGGCCTAAAACATACAATTGTAGTGAAAGTTGCCAAAAAGTCACTGAGGACATTCTTGCCCAGGGGCCTTCAATTAAGACCCTCTGTGGTCTGACCTCAGTTGAAGTGACCACCTGGCTTTGGATTTTGGACGGTCACTTAACAGAGGTCCTACTATTACAGTGGAACCCTGCCTTACAATCACCTCGTTGATACAGTCACTTTTTTGTCCCAGCGAAACGTCCATATATTTTCTTATAATAAAACACCATTAATGCGGCCACCCCGTTAATATGGCCAACGGCCACATTCTGAAATCTCAACCTGTATAATTCTTTATAATTTTACCGCATTAATACAGCCACTCACACCAAATATGCATTAATTATTGACCAAACAAAACAAATACTGTACAGTACTTGAGAAACGATACTTTATTTATTCACGACGACTGTAACTTGCAATGTCATTGATCTCTGTCATTAATGTAATCAAACAGCAATTTACTTTCCTGTCATGAAAAAGACCAGTCATGAAATTTGACCCTACCCTGTTAATACGGCCAAATTTTCATGGCCCGTTGGTGACTTATTAACAGGGTTCCACTGTATATAGAGATCCTGTGCACAGTTAAATTGTATGTGAATATGAACTTCCAGCGATCATGACATTATTATGTCACATGATATGATCCATCGCATGTTAGACATAATTATTGGAACTGAAAAGTGTCAAGAGCTCACTCTTATACATTGATCCTGATGGGTATCTTTTCGCATTTATTTTGAAAGTTGTACAGTTTCTTATTTCCTCAGGGAGAGTGCAGCTCATTAATTTTGCGAAATGGGGTGGCGAAAGGTCATCTTTCCTAGGCTGAAAAAAAAAAACAAAATGGATGGATGCCTATGCATTGTGAACAGCTTGTGCAAATTCTTCTTTAACTTGAGTCAGCAAAGAAGAATCACTGAGAACCTCAATAGCTGTGAAGCACAGGGATTTAGCAGCCAGCATGGTCTGATCATGGGCGTCCTGTGTGCCTGATGCCACTCGGAAGGCATGTGAGTGGTAAGGAACAGACCTGTCAATACAGTACAGTGGATGTAACCCTGGAACCACCATCGATACATTTCCCATATCAGTGGATCCATCCACAATACTCTCTTGTTCTGCTCGTGATGGGAAGACCACACCCATTCCTTCAGCGTACTTCTGATACAGAAGTGCCAGTTTGGTATTGGACAACATGCCTGCAATGGGAATAGAATCCCATTTAATGTCTACTGAGCACCCGGTAGCCTTTGCCGCTGCTTCAAAGCAGGCATGCACCTTGGATTTGAGAACAGCGCACTCTTTGTTCTTGACAGTTCGCACCCAAAACTCTAGCTTTGACTGCTCGGGAATTATGTTCGGCTTTACTCCACCATCACTAATGACTCCATGAACTCGCCAAGTGGGTTTCATCTGTTGTCTGAACATGCTTATGGAGCTATAAGCCATGACAGCTGCATCAAGTACATTGCGACCCTCCCATGGGGCTGACGCAGCATGAGCAGCATGCCCCTTGTAGATAACTTCAACTTTTTCACGAGCTTGACTGACATAAAATGCTGCATTGAAGGGGGCAGGGTGAAGCATTACACAGAAGTCAACGTTTTTAAAGCAACCGCTGTTGATCATCTGAATTTTCCCACCACCTCCTTCCTCAGCAGGGGTACCCATAGCAACCACTCTGGCTTTGAGGCCTCCTTCTATGGCGGACTTTAACCCCAATGCCACAGCCACCCCAGCAATGGCGATCAAGTTATGGCCGCATCCATGGCCCACTCCAGGCAATGCATCGTATTCACAAAGCACAGCAACTGTCGAACCTGCGTTTTCGTTCCCGTACACCGCTCTAAAGGCTGTCGGCAATGTGTAGTGTTTCGTTACCTCAAATCCCTGTTCCGCGAAAAAGTCGCTTAGAATGCCGTGAGCAAAATGCTCCTCGTATCCTAACTCCGGGTTTTCCCAGATCTTTAAACTAATTTGTTGAAGCTCTTTCGCTTTGCTGTCGATTTTGGAAGTAGCATAAGAAATAAACTCTTCTAACTGACCCGCCATCACTGACAATTGCTGATGGGAATAAACCACAGATTTGGTTTTCAAAAGGACTTTGCGTGACTCTTGCGTCATCATGGAGCAATTTAATTCTGGGAGGGAGGGGTCAGACGTTGACAACAAGACATGAGACCTGGGGTATAGACACCCTCAAAGGCTAAAAAACTAGGTCTTTATTAATGTATGTAATTATTTCAAACCAAGTCAGAAACTCTAAACTCTAGAGTTTGCTTTTGGTGATGATTCCTATACCTAGACAACCTAGCAACTGTCTGTACCATGGCTCTGGCTAAGACAGGCCAAGGACCATACTCTTGCACACCCCCGCGCACCCCTCCCCCAAAAGACAAAGAAAAACAGAATTATGAAGGAAAAGAGAGAAACCAAATGCAAGACTGGCAGTCTAGCAGGAGATCTTTTCCTCTTCAGATGTGTCCGGTCACCTTCCGATCCCCGCCTAACTCCCCACCCCCCGCCTAACTCCCCACCCCAGAAAACATTTTACCAAATTTCCTCGATTTCCCATCCCGAATCGGGCACTGATAATGTAATTCAAGCATGCGCTGTCACTAAGCACTGAATGACGTGGGGAATTCGCAGTTCGAGGGCGTCCATGTTGTTGTCGTTGTTGTGTTGTCTTGTTTTAAATCGAAAAAATAATTTAAACTCTGAGGCAAGCTGTTGAGGAAAAGACAAACATTGAGTAGTTAATTTCGCGAGCTCTGAGTGCACGAGATGCATTCGAAAGGCTTCCATCGAGTCTTTCTGCCGACCATTTTAGTGGCTTTCTTGTATTACGGGCCGTATTGCGTTTCTGCCGTCGATGAATCGTACCAGTGTCCTTATGACATTCACGTACAGAAAGGACAGATCATAAAAGCAAAAGAATCTGTGAATAATGGAGCAAAGTTCTTGAAACATTCCTATGTTTTCGACGCCCGAGAATGTTACAAGTTGTGTTGCGAGAAAAGATACTGCGATCTGGCACAGATGCAGTATAAGAATTCTTCCGTTGGATTCTACGTGCAAGTTGAGAAAATTTGTTACATGTTTCATTGTGGTGTGCCCAGTAAATGTTTCTTTGGAGAACACGATCATTATGCTACGATCAATTATGAAAGACCCGATGAGGAATTATCGAACTTAGATGGCGATCAATATAATATTCCCTCGATTAAAGTCAACAAACCTTCTTGGCAGTCACAACATAGACCTTCGGAGGCAAAAGGTAAGATCAGAGCTGTAAAATAAAACGTAGTAGGTTTTACTGTTTGAATTTACTAGAAATCGCATCCTGTTGTCAAAGTTTGAACCCGAGGTGAATGTTTTAAGAAAAATTGCTGTGCATGCATTGCACAAAATTTGGAAAGTTTCGCTATCGTTTTAACTTTTAAGCAAGCTTATTGTGTGTAAACTCTTTGGTAGAATCGAACTTTATGTACATTAATTTCGTAGTCGCCTGATCCTAAACGAAATTATACTAGATGAAAAAAAAAGAAGTTTATACTTCCTCGTTCCAAACCAACTTGTTATCTATCACGTTTGCCCTCGTATTAGTAGTATCATATTGCCATTTGGTCTAGAGTTCATGTTCATATTTAAACTTGCAAAATCTTAAAAAAAATTGTTATTACCTTCATATTTCTAAACACGACCAAGTTGCCGTGGTGAAACATAATTTGTGTTTTATATTTATTGTGAAAGGTGCCTAAAATTAAGTGAAAAATTGAACGTGTACACAACAAGCTTCACAGAGATAGTAAATCGAAGCCCTTTCTGATATCCTCCGGTTGAACCATTAACAAGGGATCTCATTTTTGCTTCGCGTATCTTGTCAGTGAGACTGAAATTCTTTGACATCAGCTATGTAAAATGTTGTTAAAAATCGATTTGTTCATAATAATGCTCATCTGTCAAGTCAATAGAAGAGAAACAGCCTTTTTCGGCATTCAAGCACAATTAATGATCTTTTCATTTGCTGTTTTGCATAATCTGATTGACTAAACTTATGCTCGGGAGCATAACATCTGAACTGTGTTATGTCTTGGGTTTAAGACTGGCAAAGCGTAAAACAAATTAGAATGAAGACGTTCCATTATCCATTATTGTCACTGCTATTTAAAAATAGAATCCACTTTCATTAAAAAGTACATGTAAAGGCTGGTTCTCATATAACCGTCCCGGTCATCTGAGTCATTTCAAAAGTTTTTTGCAAACGACTCAGACGATCGGGACGACTCAAGCGATTTGGGTTCTCATATGATCGTCCCGGTCGTCTCAAACGTCAATAGCGCAGTCGTAAAAAGTGTCCGACAACAGGTTTTGGGCAATAATACTGCATTCTGGGGTAGATTTGGGTCGCTTCGATCACCTCAGTTGTCTCGGTCGCCTGAGAGTAGTTCTCATATGATCATCCCCGATTATTCTCGATCGTCCCAGTCATCCGGATAGAACACAGTTCTATCCAAGCGACCGCGATCATCTCAGTCGTCCGGGTCATTTGTGATCATCCCAGGTCATCTCAGAAGTGTTCTCATATAATTAAATCGTCCCGATTGTCCGTGCACTTTTTGAAATGACTCGGATGACCGGGATGACCAGGACGATTATATGAGAACCAGCCTTAAATGTAACAAGCCATTCCAAACTTGTGCTTGAGAGCAGAACATCCAAACTGGTGTTGCGTCTTCAATCCAAGACTGACAGAGCGTTAATCATATTACAAAATAACTGGAAAGATGTAATGTTCTTTATGACACAAGCATGACACAAATAAAAAATCTGAGTCCATGACAGGAATTGAACCAGAACAAGTTGAATGGACTTAAACCACTGAGCTCATTGAAGAGACTTGTACAAGCTATGCCATATACTAGGTTCATATATGACCTGCGTCCTGAATCCTGCTAGGTTCAGCAATGACTGCAATGTCAAAGCGTCATGTGAGGTGATAAATAAAACTTGAAAGATGGTAAATGAAAGCTTGGTAATGAAATGAAAAAGATGTAATGTTCATCATGTTGGGGCCGGGTGGGACAAAGAAAAAAATCTGAGTCCCCGAGCTACATGTCATTAACATTAACCATGATCTTTATTTAATTATCACCCACAATGAAACCATTCCACTGTCCATTGTTGTCACTGCAATTAAAAGTAGAATCCACTTCTATCAGAAAGTAATAAATGATATACATTGTATTATTATTATTAACATCAGCATAGCAAAGCATAAATCAAAAACTCCCCTGTATTTTTTTGTATTTATAAGAAACATTTTTACAATAACAGTGAGAGTAAAAGAGATGTCTCGGTAATTCTAAGCCCAATGGCTATGCAGTGGGAGTGGTGTTTGGCCTGTCTCTTTTTATACTTCTACATGTATCTACAGACTGTATGAGCGTGAGATTGTGTGACGTTTGTTGTTGACAGCAATGCAAGTTTTGTTAACAGTATTATAAAGTTTGTTGATCGTGTTTTCCTGGGGTTGAAAGTTTCGGTTGAACTTGAAAGTATTTTGACCTAAACTTAAAGCACAAATTAAAGTGCTACATTTGAGCTGAAAATTCTAGCTTCAACTTCAATTGAGTATAACCTTGATTGTGATATGACTGCATGGCTTGACCTTGGAAATAATGTGTTGGATGTGAGAGGGAAAAGCTTGAGCTTGAGTGACTTTGGTTGGAACTGATAGAATTTCAATACCCTTGAATCACCAGCCATACTCCACTATTTTAATTTTTCTTTCATGGGCAGTGCTAATTACCAGCATTTAGGAACTCAACTGAAACTCTAATCAACTCAAACCAGAAACCCATAAGTGGGTTGAAACGTGTAACGCGCATTCACAGCTTCTGAATATTCATGTTTTGCTTAGTACCACACTTGGAAACCCCTTGTCCCTCGAGATTGGAAGCAAGTTGTTCTAGCAAATTGATTGGTTAATATTTTTATCTTGATTTTCCAAATATGGCTATAACAACTTCTTAGCAAATTGAATAACCGGAAGCTTGTTTTGAAGCGTACAAGAGACAGTTGCACGTTTCGACCCACTTATGAGTTTCTGCTCAAACTTAATTCAAACTTATCAATACCTCTATTTGAGTCTGATGTGATGAAACTTCTTGATATCCTTGATAGGTGACAATGAGGAGAAAGATTTAGGATCAGAACCTGATAAGCCTCCCTTCAAACCACCAAAGGAAAATAAAGAGCACAATAAAGACATACACAGTTCTTGGAACACAGAATCTGAAGATAAAAATGCAGAGCATTCAAAGAAATTAAAAGAATATGAAGAAGCAAGACACCATGTAAAGAACACAGAAAAACCTGTGTATCAAGAAGTTGTTACAAAGAAGCCTGAAACACCTACAAGAAAAATTCAGGTTCAGACAAAGGCAACAGTGAAGGAAGTTACAGAAAAATCAAGAGTGCAACCACCTACACAAAAAGATGCGGATGGTGCAGATGCTGATGATGCAGATGCTGAACTAGAGATGAAACTTGAAGAACTTACACCACCGGAGAAGCAACCTGATGCAAAGACCGATCCACCCACATTTCATCACTGGAGAGAATTTGTTGACAATAACCCCAACTTTCCTTACACAATTCCTGTGAAACCGAAGGAAACCACACCTGAACCAACAACAAAGAAGCCGTATAAACAACCCACAACGCAGCATCACACTACAGAAAGAATAACGACTAGAAAAACAACGATGAAAACAAAGCCACACAAAACAACAGAAAAAACCACTACAAAACCCACACTTCATGTAGACAATACAAATGGTATGTATATAGTTTTTTTTAACATTTTTTTTTTTATTGGTAATGTACAAGTCTTAGAATAAAATACATACGATATACAAGTAGTAAAAAAATAATTATTAAAGATAATTAACCACAATATAACTAAACCAAATTACATTACAGTACATTACAACAGGGAGGTCTTAACACTAGCAGAAACAGAAAAAAATATAATACAAGATTGGGAATTAATCGTCTCTCAAAATTAAATAGGGAGAAGATTCGTCCACTTCTTAAATTGACACATCATTAGTTTGTCTCTTTTTTGGGCAATTTTTCTTTCTATTTTTTTCATAAAATCTGAGTTGGTTGATGAAAAGTTGAAGGCTAGGGATTTGGCCACCGGATCTAGACTTGTATATCAAAAGTTTATACACTGTGAGAATGAGGTTTATTACTAGACTGTGTTTTTTCCATTATCGACACCTAATATAATGTTTAAGATATTCAATTCTGGCAGAACAATCCCGGCAGATTTGATCCAGATACTTATATCCCTGTACAAGCCTCTAGAGTATTCACAATGGACAAATGCATGATCAATAATTGTTTCTGAGTACATAAAGCAGAAAAAGCATGTAGGAGACTCGACGATCTTGAAACGGAATAGGTCTCTATTTAGATAAAGACAATATTCTTGGCTTTCACATGACGTCATAAAAATTAAAAAAATCTAAAATCAGCTGAAAGTTATTGTTTGCATTATAAGTGCTTATAAGCCGAGTTAATTGAGCTGATAGCAAATACAATATTTTTGGATGTGATTTTTGGTGTAATTAAGACTTTGAATTTTTGGCCGCCATCTTTGTGCCCCTCTCAGGGGCACAAAGATGGCCACTCCATACATTTCTTACTAAAAATATCTAATACTCATTCGCCTATAACTCTTGAACGAAATGCTTTTGCGCTTCAAAATTTGGCCAAGATGTGTAGTTTTAAACTCTTTACAATTCCATAAACATTTTGGATTCGAAATCTATTTTTTAATGCTTCTGAATATTGATATGACGTAAGTGAAAGCCAAGAATTATTCAGAATTTTATATTGAAAAAATCTGGTATGTAAAGTTATTCCCGTCGGTTTTTTTTTTTTTTTTTTTTTTTTTTGATGTTTGGAGTGGTTTTCAAGTTTAGTGTCATAAAACAAAACCAAAGTAATTTAAATTAACTGTAGTCAATCACAACAGATGCAGACAATCCAATGAACCAATCAGAACTCAGAGCAAATACAATGTACATTTAGCAGGCTCCAAGCCCGGGAAAATGCATGTTTCGGTTTAACTTCTGATTGGTTAAGAAAATGGCGTGAGTTTTTATATCCAATCACAAAGCAGAGCAATGTAAAACCACAGCAATTGCAAAATTACTTTTGACACTCAATGAACCAATTTCGATATATTAAAATTCAACTTGAAACAAAAGAAATCACTACGAGGCTTAGGGGAATAAACCATATAAATTGCTACTATCATTCCCCTAAGCCTCATAGTGATGTCTTTTGTTTCGAGTTGAATTTTAATATATCGAAATTGGTCTATTGAAAACTGCTCCATGATGCTAATAACCAATAAAGGTTACCCTTAGATCAAGCAATTATTAGTTAAAATCTTTTTGTCTGGTATTAAGGGTTTTAGGTTACCGCAAAAAAAAATCGCTTTGCTTCTGTGCCTCTTTATTGCTCTAGTTTAAGGCTCATTAAAACCCTAACAAATTATATAAATGATTATGTTCTGAAAGGTCAAAATTGAAGAAAAAAACAAAGTAATGCATTTAGAATAAAATTATAGCAAGAGATTTTCAAGTGTCTTTCACAAAATTGAGTTCTGCTTATATCAGCCAGAAATGATCTAAACAAGATGAACATTGCACTGAATACTTCCCACCCTTGTCTAAAAACCACGTATCAGATTTTTATCTTTTGATTCGTTCAAACGTTTTGGAAGTTAAATGCATCAAGAAATGAATGTCTTTAGAACTTGAAGACTTAACTGCATGCAGAAAGCAAATGAACTAGACAAGTTATTAAAATGCCCCAAATTGGAATTTCATTGACTGTATCTTTTGTCTTGTCTTTCAGATGAAATTGCACTAACAAAGCCTCCAATACTGGAATTACCATTGCCACACAAGAATGTTTCAGATGTTGTTGTCATAGAAACACGTCATCTAAAGATCATTGAGAATAAAGCTGTGCTCCCGCTTGCTATTTTCCTGGTATTAGCCATTCTACTCCTGTTTGTTGTTGCACTGCGACTCCGAATTGTCAAAAGCAAATTAAAAAGACGACCATTTGCTACTGACGATGCAGATTACCTAATCAATGGAATGTACTTGTAACTGACAATAATTCTGTATATTAAAGGGGGAGGAGCTTATTAATTTCAAGGTGGTTGCTATGGAAGAGTTTCAAATGTCACATAATCAGTTTCTTAACTTCCTCAGCTATGATGTTTGTTCACATTCCTTCTGTTCCATCAAATTTTTATAAGTCACAACCATATTTGGTTAGTCATATGACCAGAATATAAAAACCCTTGGACACAAACATCATTCATTTTATCCCCCCAAAAAAAACATTGTCAGTGGCTTAAGAACATCCCGATAAAAAATCTGTAGCATGGATTTTGTTAAAATTTGCGTTAAAAAAGCTGACATCGTAAAGGTGCATTTTCATACATTTTCTTTTCTCGTTCAAACGGTAATTCCATGCTACAGATATTAAAAAGTTGAATTTTATTCTTACATGCGATTGGGGAGTGGCACTAGTTGCGCATGTGCAATGTCTATTTAGTGATGTCTTGTGTTCAGTTTCATAGTTCCCACCATGTTAGCAGTTTATGACACGTGAGAAATGCTAACCATGAAATATTGTCCCTAGCAACAACGCTAAAACGGTAGTTAGGGTTCACCCCCCTTAAAAGTGACCAGGACAAATGATCTTCACACAAATTCTCACACACATTTTTACGCAACTGGTTTAAAATTCATCTCAGATTGTTCTGAGCAAGATCGTGTATTCTAATTAGATGGCCTGCATTACCAGCTTATAGAATCCTTGAGCTTTGAATTAGCAGTCTTACTTCCAACTAACTACCAACTTGTTGTCCATTGTGTTTCATGGGTTTTCATGATGGTTATCAACAGTTACCAGTATTATTATATAATTTGCTACCCTGGGTGCCAGAGGTTTTTCTTGCGCGGTTTTCGGTGTCGGTTACGTCTCTATTGTGACCCGCTTCACCACTTGTTGACCGGCCTTTGGCCGACAAGTCACGAAGCTCGCCGCGAGAATACCTCTGGTACCCAGGGTAATAATTTGCTAGTAAGGAGCAAGTTTTGTCTTGAGTTTGGTAATTTAGCAAACATATTTGCTAATCAAAAGTTATAAAGTCTTTAAATGCATCATGATATAAATATTTTTTCTGTAATTTATAACTGGACCAATAAAAAAGATATTTAGGTTGTATTTAGGGATTGTGGTTAAAATATCATAGCTTAATGGTTAAAATAATGTCAATGTAATTACCTTGGCAGGTGTAATTTACTGGGAAAAGAGTGGTTTTATATTTGTGCTAAATATTTATAATAGCATTTATTCCTCATGAAGTGAGGGCCGAAGGCCCGAGTGCAGTGAGGTTTTTAAATAATTATTTGTCGCGCATGGATCACTTTAGGGCGGTGGAATCTCCGGTTACGTTTATATATATATCAATTTGGTGTCTTGCAGTTGCCTAGCAACAAAACTGCAACAAAGCTCCAATTGATACCATCCAGTGTGATGAGCGACTGGGAATGAGAATATCTCAAGTTCAAATTTTGGGGGCCATTGTGGCCATGTAACCCAACCTCTCCAGTAAAATGAGAAATTCCATCTCCCTTGACCATCACTAAAATTTTGCAGTGCTGTGCACCCTCCCCCAAGCTTTGCAAGGTTCTGCAAGACACATATTTTCTAGTTACATTCATCCTAAATTTTTTTATGATCCAGGGATTTCATTTTAGGCCGGAGGCCGGACGAAACGTCCGGTCATTTGACATGTAAAATCCGGTACTTTCACACGAAATAATTATTTTCTCAAGTGTAAATAAATTGCCCAAGTCCGTTTGTTCCACCAATGAATCCGGTACTTTAAAATGTTACCGAAAACCCTGATGATCCACTGTCAACATGAAACTTAAGTATTCTCCTTATTACATGTAGTTTCTTTGCATTTCTATTAGTTTCAGTAGAGAATTAAGGGAAAAGCAGAAATAATTCTGTAAATGCAGTAGCATTCAATTAAATTTAGCTATTTATTAACAAAAGATCATCAGTGTTCTAATTTCGTTTTGCTTAATGGAAATTCATTCTAGAGTTGGGCCTGACAATCCCGCACAATTTTGAGAAACATTACAAACAAACTGCTTCTGAACATCCATTTGTAGTTTGGCTTATTGCGCTCACAAGACATTAGATTGATTTTCGTAAGACTGTAAATAGTTACTAAGTTAGTAGACACTATTAGACACAAATTCCATTGTTTTCTTTTGTTTAGTTTGAGCTAATTTTGATTAATTGCTAGATACTGTTTCACGGTCTTATGAAAATCACTCTACTGTATTTGCGTAGAGCCTAGTAACTGTTCAGTAATGGTATCACTTTAAGAAACAAGAAACAAATGTTTAGTTTTAAATCTACAGTATGTCCTAGGTATAGCATAATCTTGTCTACAGATCTCTTGTTTGGAGCCAAAGGAAGCTACTTGTGCAAAGGAGATCTGGTGACACTGAATTAGGTAACACATTTAGAAATGTGCCAGTGGGTTTATTTGTACCAGTAGCGAGCTAATAAATGCTGACTGCAATAAAGTAGAGATATAAATGCACACAAATCTCAAATCCAATGTGTTGAATAAAGAGGTGTATTTAAAAAATGTCAATTTACCATCATTTTACGTTGTAATTTGACAGCCTAACTTGCCTTTCTTTGATTGGGCAACCACCTAAGAAGGACCCAACCACCAACAAGGGTTGACACCACCCAAAACTATTGACAAAACAACCCAAACTATCTGATTTGGAACTGATCAGATTGGTCTTTTTTGCTTCTCAGAACAAACTGAATTTTTGTTGTTTGTAACATAATAATACATTTCTATAGCGCCTTTTCCCGGCAATTCAAAGGTGCTAATTACATACAAAATACACTGATTAACATGATTAATACTTCAAAACAAGTCAATAGACCACCTTGCAAAGGAGCAATGTACTTGGTCATTCAATAGCTTTGAGTTGTTTTGTGACTGGCTGAGGGTACAGTGTAGTTTTGGTTGTGTGAACCCTTGATGGTGGTTTTGGGTTGTGTTGATCATCGTGGGTCCAGTGCTGTCATGTGACACTGCACTTCTGCATTACACTTTTTAACCTTTGGAAATCACCTTGTCTCATCAACTAGATGAGTTCACAGTTTTCACAACATAAACTGTTCTCAGTTCCTGAAATACTTCCACACTTGTTGTCCTTTTGCCTTCGCTTGCACTGTCTGAAGATTCTTGTGCAAAAGTAATGTCTTCCAGTCTTTTGATAAGCTTTGAAGTAATATTTCTTTCTTCCTCACCAAGGAATTTCAAAGAAAGATCAAACCTGTTTGTTTTAGACAGCTGTGTGAGAATATTACAAATGTTCATTGAGTCCTTATCCTCCAAACAGTTATGCAAAATCAAGAGAAATTCTCCCAAAAATCCCATGCTTACTTCTGCTTTGAAAATTCTCCCAAGTTCCTGGCCACCAATTTTCAATAAAAGTTGGTATTTTGCTATTTCTGTTTTGCACTGACGTCTCCAGACTTTGGAAAATTCATGAGCAGTTTGAGGAGTTTTTGAAGTTGCAGGCAAAGGAAGATCAGAGTTTACTGGCATTGTCTGTGATTTTCCTTGAACATGCGGATTCCAAGGCTGTTTGCGAGACTGTTCACCTGTCATGACAAAAAAAGGTCAAATTGAACAATTTTTCCCACTTGATACAACAGAATTATCGTACAGCACCAGAGCATTCGAGGATTCAATGGTGGAAAAGATGATGTGTTACTTTACACCAAATTGAAATGTGCAGTTCCATTAAATATCCATACTCCCCCCACGGAAGGTTTTTTGTTTAGCACCCCCCATCCCCCCAGGAAATTCCAGTTTAGCTTCATACATTGCTTCTAAAATGTTGGCTTTTAAAACCCCCCTCCCCCTAGGAATTTCCAATGACCTTCCATGGGGTGGGTATGGATTTTTTCTGGAACTACACAATTTGTATACTTCATATAGTTGTTTACATTAGCTTCTTTCTAAAACTTTTTCAAAGCATAGTTCCATTGTGTGTTCCAGAATATAGGTGCGGTTGCACAGGGCACTTTTACTGTGGTAAATGACCCTTTCACAATGGGAAACTGCATTTAGTGAGTGTGACCGACATTTCCTAAGGTAAATTTCCTGTGGTAAATTTCCATTGATACATAAAAAAGATCACACAAAGTGCCCATGACATTTAACATAGTACTGTATATTGCAATGGTGTTTTGATGCCCAAGGTACAAGAGCCAATCACAAATCTCTGTTTGACATCAACAAGTAACCACAAAGAAAACCTGATTAACTGAATTGTGTGACATTTTTTTGCCTTGGCAAATCACAAATCGTATGTAACCACTGGTTAACACGGTATACTAAACCCAAGTGTGATGCACTACAGGATGATCTACCATGGGAAATGCCATTCACAGCGGTGTGTGTAATCACACCTTATATCTATGGAAGGTTTATGGAAATTCCAAGGGAGGGGATCTCAAAAGCCAAAGTTTTTAAAGGAAAGCATGAAGCTAAAAAATTGGAATTTTCAGAGTGGCGGTGCGGTCTAAACCAAAAAACCTTCTGTGGGAGGGGTATAGATATTTTCCGGAACAACACATGAAACCAAAAACTTTGCCCTCATAGGAAGCCGAACGTCTCTCTTCAGTCTTCTCAGCGACCTGTGCACAACAGTTTGTTCTCAGTGTCTTCTAGAAAATGTATTACCTTTTAAAAAGCAGTACCGCCAACGGCAGCGATGCATTGCATTGCGTTGATTGGTAGATTTGAATGGACTTGCATTCTTCAGATTCCTTTGGTCATGAATCTGGCACCGATCATATTGAGAAAGCAGTTTTTTGGACTTCAGGATCGCTTTTCTCGAAAAATTTTGGAAGGATGAAGCTCAAGCTCGGCACAAGTACGAAGAAATTTGTGCTCAATCGGATGCCGGTGTTTTCGAGGTGAGAAATGTGCTGGTTTAGCATCAGATCGCGCTTGAAGTGGACAAGGTCGCAGTCGCCGGCTGGTTTGTTGCCTGCCTTGTCTCTCTTTCTCTTCTTACTCTTGGGGTTCGATAAATTATCTCGCAAAATGACACCTTAAACGGTTCAGAACGGGCAAAAAATAACACGACTCATTTAACATTTCATCTAAACTTTTATTGAACATATAGGATAAACTTAGTATTCAGAGCAAATCGCGGCCAAGTTATTTATGTTAACCCACAGGCAGCGGTGTGTGTGAGTCATGAAATTACAGATTCGAAGCCGGTACATAGTAATGAAATATAGGTAATAATACGATTTGTCATAGAATTGAAAAAAAGATAGAAAAATCAAAGAATTTACACAATAGAGACTTCTTGCCTTACCTTTATTGTCCCTTGATGTGTCCTGACCGGTTTAAGGAGGCTCGTGCCCATTTCTCAAGTCCACACCTTTCAATTTTAATGGGCCATATCTTTTGTTGTAGTGCATAAAAAGTCAAGCCACTTTGCATGCAAACACACAATACATTGAACTTAATGGGAGGATAGGATTTGTTTACATCGGTGCTTCCATGGCAACGAAATGGTGATCCTCTGAAATTCACAAGTTGCGGAGTTTCTCTAGATCAAGAGAAATTTTTGTAAAACCCGCTAGTGGACTAATTGATTAGACCATGGGCTTCAACTGGACAAAGTTTGAAAGAAATGTATGAGAGCATTTTCGAAATTTTTAGGGATGAAGTTTTGGGGATAATTTATAAATACAGTGAAAAACATACTATCGACATAATTGGCTAATATCTAAAGAAAATGATGCGCGATGGGGATGCAGTTTCATCTCATAGTAGTTTGATTCCATTTGAAATGGTGTGTGAAAAAGTGAGGGGTTTGCTTTGGCCGATTGCGAGAAAGAAGGATTTGATTAGCGTGCATTCAGCTGCTCTTGTTGCCATTTTTGTATGTAATTTGGTCTACGCCTACAAATGTGATGATAATTTGGAAACCGCGAGATAAATTTTTTTAAAAATTTGACAATCTCGAGATTGGTCATCAATTTATATGGCCTGCAAGTTTCAAGGACATTGAAGATATGCAAGGCAATAAAATAGGGCCTCCAATGAACCAATTTTTTCCCGCAGATTTTGTGTTTACAAGTGAGCGTCCTCATTATTCACGAGTATTGTTTTTGAGTTTCATATGCACGTGCAAAACTTAAGCATAAAATTTATTTGCATCGGAACAGAACGCTCGATTGCTTTCCGAAGAATTTTTCGAAATATGCTAATAGCTGGCTTGAGAATTGTAATAACATTACGCACTCGATTTTGCGCTATTACGCTGTAATGCAGCCATACCGAGGGTCTCTTTAAAATTGCAGGACAAGAAGAACATATCCCAATTTGGAAATTTATAAACGTAATGCAGAAACAGTGTTTCTTTAATATGTCACACGCAAGAACAGCGTGACAACTTTATATTTTAGCTGAGAATTCTGCTTTGCGCTATTTTATATCTAAATAAGGAACAGATGCTACGCCGATTGCAACAAATAACCAGAGTGAGACAATCATAAATGTGTTATTTCTGCATCCGGCACTTGATGAAACTTGACGTTTCCGACGTTGTCTTCATCAGTACTGTTGTCATTGCTATTCGTAACGCAAGCCAGTTATTAGCATGTTTCGGAAAATTCTTCGGAAAGCAATCGAGCGTTCTGTTCGATGCAAATAAATTTTTTAGTAAAGTTTTGCACGTGCATATGAAACTTGAAAACAATACCCGTGAATAATGAGGACGCTCACTTGTAAACACAAAATCTGCAGGAAAAAATTGGTACATTGGAGGCCCTATTTTATTGCCATGCAAATCTTCAATGTCCTTGAAACTTGCAGTCCATATAAATTGACGACCAATCTCGAGATTGTCAAAATTTAAAAAAAAATTATCTCGCGGTTTCCAAATTATCATCACATTTGTAGGCGTAGACCAAATTACATACAAAAATGGCAACAAGGGCAGCTGAACGCACGCTAATCAAATCCTTCTTTCTTGCAATCGGCCAAAGCAAACCCCTCACTTTTTCACACACCATTTCAAATGGAATCAAACTACTATGAGATGAAACTGCATCCCCATCGCGCATCATTTTCTTTAGATATTAGCCAATTATGCCGATAGTATGTTTTTCACTGTATTTATAATCCCCAAAACTTCATCCCTAAAAATTTCGAAAACGCTCTCATACATTTCTTTCAAACTTTGTCAAGTTGAAGCCCATGGTCTAATCAATTAGTCCACTAGCGGGTTTTACAAAAATTTCTCTTGATCTAGAGAAACTCCGCAACTTGTGAATTTCAGAGGATCACCATTCCGTTGCCATGGAAGCACCGATGTAAACAAATCCTATACTCCCATAAAGTTCAAATGTATTGTGTGTTTGCATGCAAAGTGGCTTGCCTTTTTATGCACTACAACAAAAGATATGGCCCATTAAAATTGAAAGGGTGTGGACTTGAGAAATGGGTACGAGCCTCCTTAAATGCATTTTTACCACTTATGTCAGTGGGGCGAGTGACAAAAGTGGTAAAAATGCATTTAAACCGGTCAGGACACATCAAGGGACAATAAAGTAAAGGCAAGAGGTCTCTATTGTGTAAATTCTTTAATTTTTCTATCTTTTTTCAATTCCATGACAAATCGTATTACTACCTATATTTCATTACTGTGTACCGGCTTCGAATCTGTAATTTCACGACTCACACACCACGGTTGGGCTGCCTGTGGTTAACCCACATTTCTTTTGTAACCGCCATTGAACGATGTCACGCAACACACACAAACCATCGGGTGGTCCACCTGTGCTTGCACACAATAAAGAAGTGTTTTATCACTTTAACAGCCAATTGATTAGCTAGATTCATAAGGTACTTTCCAATTGATTTTCGTAGGGAGAATTAAAATAAGTTAAGCTTAATAATTGTAGCTTACCTGTGATATCTTTTCGTTCCAAAGGTTTCAAATGTGCCGCGCTGACGATATCTCGAAACTCCTCGTAACTCCCGACACGCTGCTCGACGGCACGAAATTTAGCGCTGTTTTCGTGATCATACTTTGCGTCCGCTTCGACGGCTAAAGCAAGCTCCTTTTCAAGTTTACGAAAATCAATTCCTTCTTCGTCGTTCATGGTTTTTAACCAAACAAAGACCACAGCAACCGTGTACCGATTGACAACAAAAACTCCACTCACTTGGGTGAGGACCCGGGAGGCCTGGGAGTAAATTTGATTAACTCGTTACCAGTTTTTTTCTGTACCCTGCATCCAAACGAGGGTGGTTTCGAAAGAAAAAAGTGAAAATATATTTTATTTATTTATTTATTTATTTATTTATTTATTTATCAGTAGCCCATAATTTTATTTATTTTACAGTATTTCATTTTATTTTAGTTTTTGTTGTCATTTGCCCCGTTATGCCACGGTTGCGTGACTTGCACAGGGTAACAAACAGACGTGTTTGCATTTGGAATTAAGGTGGTTCCGTTTTCGGCTCCAAAGCGATGCCTATAAAACTTTGCGAAAACTTACAGCTATTATTTAGCAATAATATGATTGAATTCGATTTAACTGGGAAGAAATATTTTTAGTGTTAATCACCCAGTGAAAAATTTTGTCGTTATATTTCTGTTAAATTTCACATTGGCTTAATACATACCCTTACCAAGTTTCATCAAAATCGTTGGAGCAGAAGTGCGAAAGTATTAAGGCGATAAAAATTTAACCCTAAAATTCTCTTGAAATTTTAAATACCTGATGCTCTTTGACAAAACATAACTCCACGAACCCGAATTTCTGGGAGAAGCCTTCCTATACGCTTACTAAATCTAAAGTCTAAGCCGATTGCAAATCGTGCAAACCGTTAAAAAGTATTTACCAGTTCTGTAAACATTATAAAATGCTCCAAAATCTGCTTAAATCTACAATGCTGCGTTTTGGGGTCAAGCACATGAATTTCAAGGTGCTGCGATACTTTTGCACCGATATTTTTTGGAATATGAAATGAGCACAACATCCCGGATGTTCCTTAGCTGCCATACACTGCGTTCAGATAATTCTCCAGCAGTAATGTCACTGTCAAATGTCTTGAGCGCTCATTGGTCGAGCACCATAGAGTGACATCACTTATCAAGTCACTCGCCGACTCGGTGAGATTCGGTGCTTAGGTTTCGTAAATGTGTTTACTGACATCCCTTGCCAAATTTCAGAAATTCAAGATGGTGGATCCAAGATGGCAGCCGTGTAACTAATTATCTAATAACTACGTCATATGACGTCATCGTTCCATTGTGCGGACCGCAAAGGAGACAGTTTTGGACGTACTATGTACCCTCTAGGTTTCACTGTCATAGCCTTAAGTAACAATCCGTGTAAGAAGTAGGCAACCCAAATGCACGGAATGCAGAAAGTTGTGAATTGTGCTATTGTTGAAACTGTCCACCTCATTGGCTAAAACATGAAAATCTACCATAACTTCATCAGGCAGCGCATTTATTTATCTCTAGTTTACTAATTGATTCCCTTTTAGTGAAAACTACTGTGATTTTTAATGCAACAAAAATTCTATGTGGGGAACATGGAAAATTAGAAGTCTTTCTTGGCCATTGTTTTGGAGTCTCACGATTGGATGAATCTTGTAACACAAAAGAAACATCGCTTTAAAATAAAGTTTCAGTAAATTTTATGTCAAAATCATGTTGTCCATAGGTTGACGTATTCTCAGTACGAAAATCTAAACATTCTTATGTGGGGAAAGCGAAATGCATCGGAACAATAGAGAATTGCCTACTTCTTACACGGATTGTTACTTAATGTTCTTGAGGTTACGAAGGGGGGCACAATGTTCCCCCCCCCCCCCCCCAGCCCAGGCTGAATGGGGTTAAGGATAAAAACATCCAAGCCTTAAGTCACTTGAGAACAAAAGTGGCCGAACTCCTCTGCAATAATGGACGAGATGGCCAATAGAAACAATGCTACACTTTCTGATTGACTAAAAATTCTCGCCCCTGTTTCTCCACTAATCAGAAAAACCAAAACCAATTTTGATTTGCTCGCACGCGTTTTCCCGCACTTTAATAGCGCCGACTACACGTATTAGCTTTGACTTTTGATTGGTTAATTAGATTGTTTGTGTCTGTTGTGATTAACCGTAGTTATTTCTTCGGTTTTCGTTTTAACAATTCCGCTTGACAGCTGTCTGAATGGCGTGAACTTATTCATTGTGCAGCTGTATTAAAACATTGATTTTCTTTGGTTGATTAAGGCTGGAATCGCGCTGTCAGCTTTAATCATGGGCATTCCTTTTCAACAATTGAACAAAAGTCGATGTAATAAAAAAGGAGATTATTCCAGGGCCCGACTTTTGTGATACTGGTGTAGACTCCTAATTATTTTATTTTCTCGGGGATTCGTGGTTTAATCAATTAATTGAAATGGCTAGTTTTTGTTTGAAGTGTTCTTAACAGCGGACCCCACGGAAACTGACGTTTGCTAATTGAGTAAACAAATAGCTAACTGCACGCTCGCTTAAAGAACTATAAAAAATAAGGTTAGTACACCTTAAGGGCTAATTAACACAATTCAGCTACTAAAAGGCTTTTATAGTAAAAAAAAAAAGAAACTAGGATAAAAATACGCCACAAAAGGGTCGAATGCCATTTGTCTAAGTCAACTGTTAATTGCACTTCAGAGTTTATTTTTAATAAGCTCAAATAAATAAAAAGTGGACTGTTTTGAGTGAAAGGATCACAACATATAATTAAAAGAACAAAGAGTAATCGATCATTGGACAACTCAAAGTTTACCATCGCTTTTATTAAACCGAAAACCATTCTTTGTTTTTTTTCGTCTTGTTTTAGAAAAACTGCGAGCTCAGTCGAGAAAACTGTCAGTCGTTGCTAACTTCAACACGGAGAAACAGACCTAATTCATGAAGCGCAATCAGTTTTCCTAAGTAACATCACCTTACATGCAAGCTTCTTTCCACCATTCTGTTTATATTGGTTGTTAATACCAAGGCTGAATTGGTTGCTAAATTAATTAAGGAGAAGCCCTTGCATAGAAAAGAGTTCCTTTTGAAGAGTAACTTAACCATGGACATTGAACGGCGGCATATCAAAGTGAAACGAGTATACCCTAAGCCGCATGCAAGGAGCTTCAGCGAAAATAATGAAGGCATATCGTTACTAGGATCGCCTTTTCATGTGCGCGGAAGGAGCAGAAGCGACGCTATGTTTTCTGTGGTCCAGATTAAAACGAAGAAAAACGAACTTGCGGAAGATGAAAACTGCCTGGAGAGAAATGAAATTCAAAATAGTGAGACTTTACCGAGTGTGGTGTCGTCGCCTTTCTATCCTGTCTTTGATGATAAGTATCAGGACGAAATTCAAAATGACCACTTGCTCACGGAGAATATTAATAAGGACTGTGTTATCAGAAGATCGCGTAGCGGAAGTGGTTCTTTGGTGTTTTCGTCTATAAAAGTTAAACAAGATTCGGGGTTTTCCAAGGAACGAGGTTACCCCATCAAGTTACCTCCGAAAAAATGTCCTTCAGAAACGCCTCAATGCTGCAACAAAGAAGATAAAGAAACCCTGGTTAGGAAAGGCCTTTCTCGAACGATATCTTTTTCAAAACAATCTCTTCTGCAGTCAGCGATATCAGGTGATGACGTTGACGAGCTAAGAAGCTTGATTGACAGTGAGAACCTGGACCTAAATCTCCCGGATGAATTCGGCATCACGTTACTTCACCGCGCAGCTATTGAGGGAAGCTACCGCTGTCTCAATTTTCTTCTTTCTCGTGGCGCTGAAGTTGACGTGACTGATAATGAAGGCTGGACGCCACTTCACGATACGGTCTTCCATGGGCATACCCGTTGTGCGGTTTTCCTTCTCATCTCGGGCGCCGACGTGGAGGCAGAGACGAACGACTTTCTCAAACCAATTGAAATGGCGGAGGAGGAGGAGATGATTTTAGTCATCGGCAGGGCCATGGCTTTAAACAAGGATGAAAATTCCAAACATTCCAATTACGATAAAGAAACTTTGGTTTAACTGTTTCACTTTCAAGGAAAAGTTTAAAACTGAACAAACATCCAGAATTTCAGTACAGCTGAAACAGCGGCACCGATAGCTTGAAAGGGCTAAGATTCTCGTTTAGCCCCCTGAAGGAAGGAGAGATATGATAGAGATATGAGAGGATCTACTCGCCTAACCTCGTTCCCAGGCGAAAAGAGACCATGGGAACGAGATTGTTCCTGATCCACTCTCCCCAGTGTGACGTGTTTATAGCTTGAGAAAGCAAGTGTATTCTAGGTGTCTCGTTTCCATTTTCGTGATGATAGCACCCTAAAAATTAAAGTTAACATGATTGGGCCAACCGCTGTTCTTTCTAAGAAAATGCCAGGGCAAAAAAATGTATAAACTGTACCCATAACCGAAAATACTAGGTCAAAAAAAACATAAGCTGATCAAGTTAACCTGATGAATCAAGGACAACAAAGGGTTATTGGGTCATTTTACCACGTTCACAATCTCTTGATTGGCTAACCTGTTTAGTTAAACAAGGACTTAAATATTGAAAGTCAGGACAGTAAACATCGCAAAAAGGAATTGAAATAAGTTTTGATTCTTTTTAACTTCCAAGACAATAAGCTTTGATATCCTTCTGTGTATTCCTGTATTTTATCTAGATAACATTAAACATGCTTAAAGGGACACTATCCACACATTATATCGCCAAATGCCACCAAATATACAACTAAATTGGATGAAAAGAATATATTGAGCAAAACAGAAGCCATAGTTTGGAGAAAAAGTGCAGCGGAATTACAAGAATGGAAGTGGATTACAGTTCACCAAATTTGATTTCATGACAGGTGTTCAAGAAATCAAACTTGCTATTCTCGCGTGGAATTTTGAGTTGTTTTAGCCGTTATTTTGTCTATGTAAACCATATTTCTTTGCGTTCATCACTTTTGGCGAGTTCTGTTTCTATTCCCTGATAGTAAACAAGATAAAACACGATATTTCAGCCATAAGCATGCAGCGTATATTTCAGCATAACCATGTAGCAGCGCCAAGGATATGGAATGGACTACCATTAGAAGTTAGGAATGAAACGAACGTTAATAGACTTAAGCAATTGTTAAAGACACATTATTTTAACCTTTTTAAATTTAATTATTTTTCATTTATTTTTTTTTAATTTTAAGCAACCATTGTAAATTTAATATGTTTTAGGGCTAGCTCAAGTTTTATGCATGTAAAGTGCACTTGATCATTATCATGTAAACGTAGCGCAATGTAAATTTTGAATATTATTCATTTAATATTATTCATTCATTCATTTATTCATTCATTTATTTTAAATTGCGAATAAAGTTTTTTATTATTATTATTATTATTTATTATTATTATTATTATTATTATTATTATTATTATTACTACTACTATTATCGCGTTCGAAGAACGCAATTCTAATTTCGTGTTGGTTTCCCTGTGCAAGTGAATTCTAAAAGAAAGTTTGTGAGTTTTTTAATAACTTGCATGACAGTTCATAGCCTGTGAATACAGCCAACCCTCATCGCTCCAGGTCGCTGGGGGCATTCGTAGGCTAGACAATGATTGACATAGTAACTGCATCAAAATTTGATCGTTATTTATAGCCTTTGCACCGGATGTAAATGTGACTATGTGTTGGTTATGATAGGTGACAAAGGGAGCTCTTGTGGAAAAATGGAATTTGTACAATCTGAAGTGATTAAGTAAATTTGAGAACTTTAAAGAAGTGATAGAGCAGTTTTTAATTGAGTGTCAAAAGTGATTACACAATTGCTTTGGTTTTTCATTGCTACGCTTTGTGATTGGCTAAAAAATCTCGCGCCACTTTCTCGACCAATCAGGAGTAAACCAAAACCAATCGTGACTTGCGTTTTCCCGCGCTTGGCGCCGCCGACATGTAATTGCTTCGAGCTCTGATTGGTTCATTGGATTGTTTACGACTGCTGTGATTGGTCAGAGTAATTACTTTGGTTTTGGTTTTACCACACTCAATTGAAAACTGCTGTAAAGTAAATTGAAGAAATTAAAGAATCTAAAGAGATTCAAGAGTTAACGTTTTGAGCCTGCAGCCCTAAGTCAACTCAAGCTAAAGACATGTCAGACGTCCTCCCCGACACAGCAAGAACGTTTCTTTATAGAAACTAACTCTTCTAACTCTTGTTTTTTTTTTAAGTCTGCTGGCGAATAATGCTAAACACTAATGCTAAACACTACACCTTTCTATAGATTCTGATTTTAAACGTTATCAGGACTTTCGAGAAATAACCCCAGACTCATACGTTACACGGCTAAGGACTTCATTTTCCCGTGACAATGGGAATCTATCGATCGACAACAAAACAGAAGGAGGCTTGTAATATAGCGCATGTACAACGCACAACTAACATTTTCCCAGTTTCTAACATATGGTTATCTCGACAAATAAGTATCCTTAACAAGGTTTTATCCGCAGTTTCACTTCCAAGAGCTTTCAGTCGCATTTGATGATTTTATGCTCAGACTCCGGCAAACATTAGAATCACCTTGTTACAGCATAATTAACAGCACCACAGGAAAGTACTGCTCGGTAGCTTTCATTTGAATGGTCACATTTTAGGATTTCATCCATAGACTCAAACGTTCATGAGAACCACTTTGTACAGCATAATAAACAGTACCACAGGAAAGTACTGCTCAGTAGGTTTCATTTAAATGGTCACACTTTCGGATTTCATTAATGGACTCAAAAGTTAGAACCATAAATTACAAGTGAGAAGCATAATTAACAGCATTACAGGAACGTACAGCTCAAGTGCTTTAAGTTGAATGGTTACACTCAAAAGTAGATCTGCATTTCACGAGCCGAGAATTATAGTAACGCATACTACAGTGAATTTTTTCTACTTTAATCTTTTCACTTCCAGATCAGATCATGAGTCGTGTAATGTGATTTTAATATTTTTGAGTCTGTGGATCAAATCTTCAGTGTGAGAATTCAAATGAAAGCTATTGAGCAGTGCTTTCCTGTAGTACTGTTTATAAGGTCGTACAAGGTGGTTCTAACGTTTGAGTCCGTGGATGAAATCCTAAAGTGTGACCATTCAAATGAAAGCTACTGAGCAGTACTTTCCTGTGGTGCTGTTTATTATGCTGTACAAGGTGGCTCTAACTTTTGAGTCTGTGGATGAAATTCTTATGTGTGACCATTCAAATGAAAGCTATTGAGCTGTACTTTCCTGTGGTACTGTTTATTGTGCTATACAAGGTGGGTCTAACTTTTGAGTCTGTGGATGAAATTTAATGGTGTGATCATTCCAATGAAAGCTTTTGAGCCGTACTTTCCCTGTGGTGCTGTTTATTATGCTGTACAAGGTGGTTCTAACTTTTGAGTCTGTGGATGAAATCCTAAAGTGTGACCATTCAAGTGAAAGACCTGTGACTTTCCTGTGGTACTGTTTATTATGCCGATACTGATCAAAATTCCACAATAAAAAATGGGGTTCACCTAGTCATTTTTGAGCTATTAACACTTAAAGTTAAAATTAAGGGTGTTTTTAGAATGTTATACTGTTGCTATAGTAACATATTGTGTCGCAAAAATGATAACAACGTGTTAACCAAACATTGGGCATTCTTTTGATATGATTGTAGCATCAACTGGGGTGCTTACCATTAAGCCAAGAAAACCGGTATTTTCGGTTGGAAAGCAAATGGTACGGTTGATTTTCCGAAAATTCCGGTTGGAACAAGTGGACAACCTTCAGAGGTTGTCCCGCGATTCCGGTTGGGACGATTCGACTGGAATTTTCCTTACCATTTGAATTTAGAAAAAATTCAAATCGTTAAATCGAGTTAACGGTCTGGGTACCAGGACGGAGAAATGGAAAATTTAAATGGTAAGTGCCATCTCGTCGGTTGGTCAGTAAATTTGGAAAATCGCTTACCATTATGTAACGGTCACCACAACCGGTTTTTTCCTACAAATGGTAAGCACCCCTGATAAAGAGGGGTTATAATGACCCATCAAATTTAAAGTCTTGAAAAGTGCTGGAAACTGTTGGGGACCACCTTAAAATAGCTTTCCAAAGTAGGTTAACTAGGTTTACGAGGTATTTGTCCCTTGCTATAGATCACTGTTAGGATGTTACAAGTCGCAATTATCTATCCACTTTGCTCGATAATATTGACCCATTGATCTTTGGATAATTTCTCTAAAGACAGGATCGATCCCGCAGGATTCCATGCCATAGCCATGACTATAATTATTTTATTTCTTTATGTATTCTCTACACTGTCCTGGCATATATTAGGGTTTCTTTGGCTCAGACTCGTGTTGCAAAATAAATGGCAATCGGCTGAAGATTATGTTACCGCTGTGGAAATATTAGAATCAGTAAATAGGCCGTGATAAGTGTCCACAGCCTGCGGCGTGCAAGACTTGTGAGAAAGTGTTTCTTGATCATGGATAAGTGTCTATTAAAGATTCAAGAATGAAAATGCAATCATGTTCAGGAGTAATAAGCTCCTGTCATGTTCCTATATTGGAATCACGACTTCTTGCAGCTAGTTTTAGCTCTTTAGTTTATTCTTTTGTTGAGTAGTGACTTGGAGTTAGACAGAACTTCCGTTGTCTTATCATGGCATTGCGATCACTGCATCCAATAGTATATCCTCTGTACGCGAAGAACAGCTTCACTTGTAGAGTTGTACCAATGTATCTTGAATTCATTGAGACATACACGAGACTACACTACGTATCTTTTGTACAACAAGCGTGTAATTCTCGTGAAGTAATGTTGTGCTCCATGCGTTCCATAATAATGGAGTAACTCCATAGTAATGGAGTAAATGAATTAATGGAATAATAATAAAAAAAAACACCCGGTTATAGGTCCATCGGTAACAAAACATTACTCCGGTTATACCCATTAATTCCTTCTTCCTTTCTTAATTCCTTAACAGAAATTCTTTACAAAAGTTTACGCCAAAATGAAATTAACTGAAAGAACGCTTCTTTATGGCAATATTTTTGCTTGCCAGCCAAAAAACCCTTACGAGGTTACATAAGCCCAGGGCTTATAAGCAGCATTTTACGGTATAGTCTCTGTAAAAAAATAACCACAAAGAAGTATAAAAAGAGACAGGCCAAACACGACTCCCACTTGTCGTAAAATGTATTAAGGTCGCGGGGGACAGGTTCCGCTCATCAGTATGCATTTATGAAAAGAGTATGCACGAAGTGCGACGGCTGATACCGAAAATGCGCGAAATATTCACGAACAGGCTCTGTAATGTTTCTGCATCAATAATTGCACGTGCAAAGAGCTGTCTGGTAAAATACACTATTTTTTAAAGCACTGTTCTTTCCGCATGAAGTGTTGACAATAGCCCGTGGATTAAAATTAGCAAAATTGTCATAAATTTATATTTTTTTGCATTCGTGTTTGCTCGGGAAGACTTCGGATGCGTAAAAACAAGCAATTTTGTGTCCAAGAATTCAGCGCGGATAGAGAATTTCATGAGTTGACACTGCAAGGAGGTAAACTGGGTGTATTGTAGATTGTCATATCTGACTCAAAATTTTTAAATAGGTTTTCAAAGGGAAGATATTAGGCTTCAAATTCTAATGTGGACAATTTTACTCCTTTAAAAGCTAATGACTTTTAATTAAAGTTGAAATCAAAACATCGGAGTCAGATATGACACAATAGACGTTTTGACGGATCAGTGAGTGGGGAAATCAACTTGTTTTGTGTTCTTCTCGAGGAGCAAACTTGGACACAAAACCACGTTTTAAGAAAAGATAACTTTAGTGGCTTACAGCATTGCCGCAAAGCGCGATCCCTTCAATAAAAAACAATGCTTACGAACTTCCATTATTCGCCAATATCTCTGTTAAATTTTAGCGAAATCGGCTTTCAAACCTTCATGATATAACGTTTTTCAAAGTGACACCCCTGCCAAAATTTTGCCTTATGAATTTATTCATGGACAGGTATCCCCCGCGACCTTAAGTAGCTTCTAGAATAGCTTTCCCGAGTATACCTGCGAGATATTTGTCCCGTTAGATTACCATTAGGCATATATTAGGGTTTCTTTGGCTCAGAATCGTGTTGCAAGATAAATAAGTTTATGTTATCGCTATGAAAATGTCAGGATCAGTAAATTTCTTTGTTCGCGATGCAGTGTTTAAGTCTGCGACGTGCAAGGCTTGTGAAAGTGTGTTTCTTCGTCACACTGAGATGTATAAGTGTCCAAGATCCAAGAATGAAAATGTCAAAGACGACCACGACAGCTCTAGCAACTATGTTCTTAGTTCATTTCTGTTCTTGGTACAACTGTTTGTTAACAGCCCGCCCCCCTGTCGCCGTCCACGTTGCAAGACCTGCGCCTACACCAATTCAGCGGCCCTGATCAACACTCCTGGTGGGCCGTTGACAATTCGACAGGAGTTCACATGTACGACCAGTAACCTCGTCTACATCATTGCCTGTCGTACATGTACTCTGTGTTACATCGGCGAAACTGGACGCAGGCTCGGCGACAGATTCTGCGAGCATCTCAGATCGGTACGAAAGAAAGCAGATCTGCCCGTCGCTAAACACTTCTCATCTCCCGGACACACAACTGATGACATGATGGTGTCCGTGATCACAACAGGTTTTAAAAGTACCACGGAGAGACGCAGTGCGGAGTGTCGTCTAATTTTCAAATGCCAAACTGACCCTCCAACCACACGGCATGAACATTGACTTTAGTTTTATTTAGACTTCATCCGCGCGCGCTACAATGTTGCGACATGGCGACATTTGGAACATTTAAATAGCTGACGCGCGTTTTCAGTTAACGGCTATTCACTGAGGAAGGGACAGAAGTCCCGAAACGTCTGAACATTTAGTTTCAAAAGCGCTTTTATAACTTTCTTCAAACATATTCATTTGATACGATTGGCGCTACACAGTTCATATCTATTATGATTTTATTTACAGTGAACTGTTGGTTGTTTTAACCCATGGTTAGATAGCAATCACCAAGGGAACAATCTTTTAAGTAATGCTTGAATTTTTTCTACAGCAAATGATAATGAAAAGCTGGTAATTAATCCTATGGATGATAACAGTTATAAAGAACTTGTTCATTCTTTGAACAGAGAACAAATCGAGTTTTTTACCATATGTTACTCTCTGTTAAAAACGACGAGAAGCAATTGACACTTTTTAAGTAGTGGCGCGGGTTTAGGGAAGGCAACAGCAACACAATGTTTGTATGAGGCTCTTGATAATAAACCAGGTAAAAATCCAGACGAGTTGAAAGTACTGAAATTTGCTCCAGACACAAGACAAGAGGACTGCATAACCATTACCAATTACATGCAAACAAAATTGTCAAAAGAGAAATTGAACTCAAGAAACCACGCACTCTAACCTAAATGTCCAATTGCAATATCAAAAACAATATTCGGACATAATATGACAGCATTGCCTGATGGGGAAAAAAACTTACAGGAGATAGCCTTGAGGGCACTTTGATTTTTTTATTGCTGTCAAGTATTTTTTCCGTGTGTTCCGCGTGTGTTTAGAACCTAGTCGGCGCGCGCCAAAAAACTGCTACGAGCCACCTTACGGTTGAGTAATGGGATTCGTATTACATGTATATAAGGTTTGCCAAGAATTAATACTAACTTGTTTCTTTATTTATAAATAAATTTTCTCCAATTTCCGATTATTTATAAATAATGAAAAAACGGCATGAATTTGGTCTAAATAATAAATTTACAAACGGCACCCCATACCATAGGCACTCACATGATAAGCTCCTGACCGCCTAGCCTTTGTGCAAAAGTCTCCTGTTTCCTTGCTTTACGCGGAAAAGGAAATAGGAGACGTCTCAGACGCAAGCTACTGACCGCCATACACATCAAGTATTGTATTAATTGTTTTAGCTTCGATTCTCAGAAAACATATTTCCTTCTTGCTCGCAGTGCTTTGACCAAACCCAGACACTCTTTTAAGATGGTTCGACTGGGTTTTTGAGCGACGATACCGTTTAGCTTTGAGAAACTTGTGTACCACCACAAACGATCCAACGGAAAATCGATTGCCACAGCTGTACTAGAGAAAGATTAAAGTTTCAGATGACGTTAGTTTTATGGAAATCGGAGTTGCCAAAGCAACGTTATGACGTCACTTCCTGTTTTACATAATACCGAATTACTTGTCATCAAGAGATAATTTTGGAAAACGCTCTCTGGATCTTCGACCTGACGTACTTGTCCTTAGGTCTACAAAATTTTACAAATTTCTATGGAAGCGTTTTCGAAAAAATTTCGAGTGAAGTTTTATGGTGTTAAAATACAACAAAAACAAAACAATTTTGAAATGTTATTAAAACTTATGTCTACAGGGCTTGATGAAATAATGTTTTGGTCTTACATGAATTTTATACCATCCAAATACCTTAGGTAAAAATCTCAAGGAAATCGCTGCGTTTGGATTTCAGAAATATTACCTTGAATATGAACTGGCCTGGAGTGTTATTTCGTTTTTACATCAAAAATTGACCCTACACTTATTAAAATTGTCATGAATTAATAAGCGAATGATGAATTTTTTTAAAACTTAGTCTTCATGAAGATTAATGAATGTTTAATACAATCTCCAAGTTTCAAATTCATTGAAACATTCTAAGGCTGTCAATTTTTAGCGCCAACTCAGGAAAATATTGAGCTGATTTTCGCGCTTGTGGCTTGTTGTTTCATTATGCATCTTCATTGTATACAATCGCCGTGGAATTGTAGCTTTCAGTACATCATGAATTCATGTAACACTTAAAACAAAGCAATGAAGTGTTTATGAATTCATTATGTACTGAAATTCACAATTGCATGGCGATTCGAGACAATGGAGACGCATAATGAGATCAACAAATCACATTCATGAAAATCAGCTCAATATTTTCCTACGTTGAGGCTGTAAATTGACAGCCTTAGAACGTTTCAATGAATTTGAAACTTGGCAGTTGTATTGAATATTAATTAATCTTTATGAGGACTAAGTTTAAAAAAAATTCATCATTCGCTTTTTAATTCATGACAATTTTAATAAGTGTAGGGTCAATTTTTGATGTAAAAGCGAAATAACACCCAGGCCAGTTCATATTCAAGGTAATATTTCTGAAATCCAAACAGAGCGATTTCCTTGAGATTTTCACCTAAGGTATTTGGATGGTATAAAATTCATGTAAGACCAAAACATTATTTCATCAAGCCTTGTAGACATAAGTTTTAATAACATTTCAAAATTGTTTTGTTTTTGTTGTATTTTAACACCTTAAAACTTCACTCGAAATTTTCTCGAAAACGCTTCCATAGAAATTTGTAAAATTTTGTAGACCTAAGGACAAGTACGTCAGGTCGAAGATCCAGAGAGCGTTTTCCAAAATTATCTCTTGATGACAAGTAATTCGGTATTATGTAAAACAAGAAGTGACGTCATAACGTTGCTTTGGCAACTCCGATTTCCATGAAACTAATCTCATCTGAAACTTTAATCTTTCTCTAGTACAGCTGTGGCAATCGATTTTCCGTTGGCTTGTTTGTGGTGGTACACAAGTTTCTCAAAGCTAAACGGTATCGTCGCTCAAAAACCCAGTCGAGCCACCTTAAGGAAGTTGCTTATCAGACCGATCCTACAAAAAACGAAATATGCGTTACGAAGAAGTCAAGTTGAGGCAGGTAAAACATGGCGATCAAATTGCCGTCAAGGGAAATGTTGCTGATCTTAGTCCGTATCTTCGTCCAATATTTACGGTGCTCATTGGTGAAACCTACCATCACCATGGCATTTACGACAAAGAAAATATGGCAGTCATCGACTTTTACGGAGATGACAAAGCAAACGCCAGACCTCAAAAGCGCGACTTCACAGAGTTTTACCGCGGACATTCAGCACTTTACCGCGTTGTTTACGAAGACGGCGAACAGTGCTTACCGGTGACAGAAACGATGAAAATGGCGGAAGAGGCAGTGAATAAACGAAGCTTTTGGCCAGGCTATGATCTGATAAGGAACAACTGCGAGTCGTTTGCCACGTACCTCAAGACTGGTAAAGCATATTCAAAACAGGCTTTTGAAGCTCTTATTTACAGAGCCGCTCCGGTTGCGCTGATGGCAGATGTGGCCCTTTCGGCTTTGTCCCCCAGCGTGCCGTTGTCCGCTTCAGCACTGGTAATCACGATGGCCGCTGCAGGCACCGATTGTGCAAATGACAATCTCAATGACAATAACTGGGAAAATATTACATATAACTATAAACAATAACTGTAGTAAAGTAAATTGAGTTATTTGCTCGGTTCGTTGAGTTTCGAAATGCCATTATATTATGTATGCATTTAGCTTATCCCGATGTATTAATGTTTGAACTTAGTTACCACAGTACATAGGATTTCAGACACCTTGGACGATTTATTATTCATCACAAATATCCTAATTACAATTTCTGAGAAATGTTGACACGAGTAGATTTTGAGGAAATAGCAACTGCCAATCACACATGCCGAAATAGACAACAGCGCCCCATTAGGGCAACGAAATTTGGCAAGATTTCCGTATATTTTTATGCTGTTATGTTTTTTTTATCCTGTTATATTTCTGCGCTGAAAGGATAAGAATTTTTGGGATACTTGTAAGAGAAGATATATCAGATTTATGTCATGTATGTTTAACCATTTTGCGCTTAGTTGCTTAAAGCTTGACAGCTAATATAACGGAGAAAACTCAGTACATTTGTGTTCAAAATGCAGTAAATATGACTTGAACGAAATAGTCAATTAGAGAACTATAATATACTGTTATGGGATGGCCTAAATATCGAACGTATTATGTTTCAAGTAAAGCTGATTTTGTCATGTGTGTCTACTTTGATGCCTTTGTTTTACGTACGATTGCAATCTTTGTTATCGGAATATGTGGTCAAATGATTCTACGATGGAAATGCGTCGATCCTTCTTTCTCCCACCTCGTTTGGGAAGTTGGATTGTACCCATGCTTTTGATGTTATACGACAAGTTACGGGAACAAATTGCCTTTATTTCTTGGCCTTTCATTTTTAAAGCGTCATGAAGCATCAATTACCATGTAATAAATGTTAGTCAAACCTTAACCCTTTACAGTGTAATACCCATCAAATCAAAACGCAAATCAGGAGCATTAGTAAATTTTATTGTTCCTCGCGAAGCGAGGGCCGAAGGCCCGAGCGTAGCGAGGTTAATAAATTTGTCGTCCCTCGGGAGCTGAGCCGCGTGAATTCGAGCGAAAAATATATTTATATATATATATATATATTTATATACTCGATGGTGTCCGGCAGTTGCCTGGCAACAAAAATCGCGACCGCTGACAATGGCGTATTCATGTTTATTCATGGCGGCCGTGCCGGCGGCCGTCATAGTCTGAAAAAATGTTTACTCTCGGTGAAACACAACCAATTTCTGATGCAAATGAGAAAGAACAGCAAAGACAACAACGTTGGATTCCACAAGTGGCTGGAAATCTTTGTCCGTGTAAATTAACCACCGAAACTCCGCTGAACGGTGACTTGAAATTCAGCGCGATCGCGATCGAGCAACGAAGAGAGCTCAAGAGACCGGCATCGAGAGCATAGATTACAAAGACTTTGAACAGCCTAGGCACACCGTTTGACTAGGTTCAAACGCCTTGACAAAATGCCGCCATTAGAATTCTGAACGAGACCGATCAGGAGAGGCGACACCGACTGGAAGACTGTTGGACAAAATGATTCTGTTCGGTAGACTCAACGAGAGGTGGCAAGAATTACACGATCAGCTTAATACTCGTGACGAATATCTTTCATACCTGATACGGTAGGGAAAAGCAAACACTGATTACAGGAAAGGCTCAGAGAAGAAGAGCGATTAAGAAATGTAGCTCAAAACACCGGCTAAACTACTGAGAGGATAATCAAACACTGAAACGCTGACGTCAAAACTAACGTCACTAAGGAAATTTTTAAATGATCAAAACTACAGATAAATGATCAAAACTACAGATCACACAGGTGGAAATTATTTCCCAAATATACAACATTTACATGATGTAGCATTGTTTGTGAATGAAACAGTGATCGAGTTGTATGTATACAGTATCTTGAGTTTACAGCATTCTTCATAAAATAGTTCAATAAGAAATAACATTCGAATGGTTTAGTAAGGAGAATTTCTGTTTACAATTTGGATAAAAACATTTCGTTAGGAAAAAACAATTTTCTGTTAGCAATCATGACCAGCTAATGTCAATGTGTAGCAACCCTATACATGTAGCTAAACACATGACACATCAACATTACTGCTTCACATTTATTATTGGAACGGCGATCAGTATCTTAAATCTCCTCACAATATCAGTGTACGAGCAAGTACATAGATTATACAAATTGAGAACCTGATCACCTTCAACATAAGTTGTCTGTGGAAATTGAATACAAATTCACTGTAGTTATATGGCTATGTGAACTGCATTGACACCAGTAAGGAGAATGTACATCAACAAATTAATTTTGATTTCAAGATTTTTAAAGGCGCTAACTGGTCATGAAGGCCTAAGTCCTGGTCTTAACCTACAAATTCTCCATCCAGGTCTCTATACATTGCTTATGGTATTTGCAGAGAATCTGTTGCTTCATCTTGAATATTCATGTTTTGTAATCAATTTTGTAATTCCCATGACCTGTATCCAAAATATAGTATTGTTACTGCTGGGAGAATCTCATGCCACTTTCACCATTGAGTTGTTATTTTTTGGACAACATCACTTTTCAGCAGCAGTAACCTCCTGTGATCTCAACCATTCAAACGAATAGAGAATTGCATTACCGATTGTTTGATTCCCAGTATATAGAACAAAAACTATAGCAGTATGTATTAAAAGGAAACAGGAGATAGCACTAGCTCACAAGTTTCAAAAATGGAATTTAATTAAGACAATCAAAATAAACAGAACAAGTGGTAAAACAGAACAACACTGCTGCATATTGTCCTGGACCCATGTCCTACAACAGTACTTAATACATCCACTTTCAGACCAATTTTCCTTCTGACAAAAATTAATGAAGACAGGGGGGGGGGGGGGGGGGGGCAGTCCCATGGCAGTTACAGCGACCCACAGCTCAAAACCCAACACTGACTAACACCAGCTCCCATTTATTTTATTTTAGGAAGACAGGGCACAAAGTACAAGTTAAATTGAAGAGACTGAGAACGAAAATGTCTCAACTTTAAATGAGCTCATTGCCAGCAAGCAACCCAACCTCTCCATTTATATCAGAAATTCCATCTTTCCCTCCCACATCACTAAAATTTTGCAGTGCATCCTCCCCCGAGCTTCGCGAGGTTCTGCGAGACACGTATTTCTAGTATTATATCCAACCGTCACTTTTGAAGATGTATGTTGAAGCATACGAAACGTCAAGTCATTAATCAAAGTTTTTTACAACATGCGTTGTTTTGTCATGTTTATAACCGCAGTGTGTATTTTATTTCTGTTAAATCAGGGGCAGATTTAGGGGAGGGGCCGAGAGGGCCGCGGCTCCCCCTTTTGCCTGGGATTTTTTTCTTCTGAAAACAAAGTCCATCGGATGGTATTTTAAGATAAACGACTCTAGTTTAATTAGATCCCATACCACTCCGATTACTTAGATTTTGTTTGTACAAAACGTTCGAGTTGATTCAAGTCATGTTTGACCACGTGAACCACATGTGCACTTTATTAAATATTTCTACAGTTTCTTGTTCAATATGGGATCCTGGCATTTCCCAAATTTGAGTGCCCAGAATGCACCAGATTGCATCTTAGAAGACTTAGAATACCAAAATTAATTTCCGGGAGGGCATATCCCCGGACCCCTTACGCAAATTTTTATGGGAGTCTGAGGCTTCATGATCCGTTCAAATTTTTTTCTTCCGCCGTTCACGGAGGGTGGCAAAGCGGTTTTACGTGACGCGTGATTGCCCCAAAATTAGCCGCGTGATGTGAATGTGCCAAAATTAACGGCGTGATGCGTGATCAGATAGCGCAGCGTGATGCGTGATTTGCTATTTTAGAAGCGCGTGACGCGTGATTTACGTTTTATTTTTCCGTGATGCGTGAATGCTTTCGACATTCTTTGAAAAATTAGCTTACATTCAAAGAACTCAAAATAAATTGGCTAATTGAAGGTCGGTCCGGTCTTTTCTTGACCTTTATACTAAGATATACTACTAGTCAGGGCTAAATAAACTGTAAAACTAAAAGTCAAACCAGCAAAAAAAAAACAGTGAACAAAGGTCATAACAACCACACAACGCGCTAGTAGGATTTGTGCTGGGCCCGTCAACACCCTTTATTTCATTTAAGATTCATGAATTAACATGCAATCCTTCCAAAAATACATTGAATACAATATCAGTGCATTCAAAAGGTAGGCCTACGCCGACTCTATGTTGATTTGTTACCATTTTAATGCCGGATTACTCCTTATTTACGTGACACGTGATTGGTTAAAAATTTTCTCCATGATGCGTGATTTCACTTAAGGTAACCGTTTGAAACGGCTCGGCCACCAGTTTTTCATCCGTTCGTAGCCGTGCGTCTTGCCGTTCGAACGGCATATATGTATTAGCCAAGTTAATCCAATGGCAAAATAGATCAAGTCGCTCATCTGTTCACTGTCTAAAGTACATGCAATTAACGAGATAGCCCAAAACAACTCTTCTTCTGCATAAGCTTTACTCGCAGCACTTCACTTTCCAATGGAAACTACTAGTAGTGAAAACTATTCTGCGTTTTAATGCAATGTGGGAAACATGGAAAATTAGAAGCCTTTCTTGGTCATTGTCTTGGAGTCGCACGATTTTGGATGAAATCTTGTAACACAAAAGAAACATTGCTGTAAAATAAAGTTTCAGTACCTTTCATTTCAAAAACATGCTGTCCATAGATTGATGTATTCTCGGTAAAAAAATCTAAACAATTTTATGTGGGGAAAGCGAAATGCCGCAGAACAGTGGAAGATTGCCTAGTTCTTACACGCATTGTTACTTAATGTGTTCGATGTGTTCTCTGTTAAAATTACACATCCAGTCCAGGCTCTATTATAACGGGGCGCCGGGGAAGTGAATATGGGAAAACAATTCAGCTCTTGGGGTTTTGGTAAGACGGGGAGGAATGCGGTGGGGGGGCTAGATCCGCACTAAGGATTGGATTCGGTTGGAAAGCAAATGGTACGGTTGATTTTCCGAAAATTCCGGTTGGAACAAGTGGACAACCTTCAGAGGTTGTCCCGCGATTCCGGTTGGGACGATTCGACTGGAATTTTCCTTACCATTTGAATTTAGAAAAAATTCAAATCGTTAAATCGAGTTAACGGTCTGGGTACCAGGACGGAGAAATGGAAAATTTAAATGGTAAGTGCCATCTCGTCGGTTGGTCAGTAAATTTGGAAAATCGCTTACCATTATGTAACGGTCACCACAACCGGTTTTTTCCTACAAATGGTAAGCACCCCTGATAAAGAGGGGTTATAATGACCCATCAAATTTAAAGTCTTGAAAAGTGCTGGAAACTGTTGGGGACCACCTTAAAATAGCTTTCCAAAGTAGGTTAACTAGGTTTACGAGGTATTTGTCCCTTGCTATAGATCACTGTTAGGATGTTACAAGTCGCAATTATCTATCCACTTTGCTCGATAATATTGACCCATTGATCTTTGGATAATTTCTCTAAAGACAGGATCGATCCCGCAGGATTCCATGCCATAGCCATGACTATAATTATTTTATTTCTTTATGTATTCTCTACACTGTCCTGGCATATATTAGGGTTTCTTTGGCTCAGACTCGTGTTGCAAAATAAATGGCAATCGGCTGAAGATTATGTTACCGCTGTGGAAATATTAGAATCAGTAAATAGGCCGTGATAAGTGTCCACAGCCTGCGGCGTGCAAGACTTGTGAGAAAGTGTTTCTTGATCATGGATAAGTGTCTATTAAAGATTCAAGAATGAAAATGCAATCATGTTCAGGAGTAATAAGCTCCTGTCATGTTCCTATATTGGAATCACGACTTCTAGTTCTAGCTAGCTTCTAGCTAGTTTTAGCTCTTTAGTTTATTCTTTTGTTGAGTAGTGACTTGGAGTTAGACAGAACTTCCGTTGTCTTATCATGGCATTGCGATCACTACATCCAATAGTATATCCTCTGTACGCGAAGAACAGCTTCACTTGTAGAGTTGTACCAATGTATCTTGAATTCATTGAGACATACACGAGACTACACTACGTATCTTTTGTACAACAAGCGTGTAATTCTCGTGAAGTAATGTTGTGCTCCATGCGTTCCATAATAATGGTGTAACTCCATAGTAATGGAGTAAATGAATTAATGGAATAATAAAAAAAAAAACACCCGGTTATAGGTCCATCGGTAACAAAACATTACTCCGGTTATACCCATTAATTCCTTCTTCCTTTCTTAATTCCTTAACAGAAATTCTTTACAAAAGTTTACGCCAAAATGAAATTAACTGAAAGAACGCTTCTTTATGGCAATATTTTTGCTTGCCAGCCAAAAAACCCTTACGAGGTTACATAAGCCCAGGGCTTATCAGCAGCATTTTACGGTATAGTCTCTGTAAAAAAATAACCACAAAGAAGTATAAAAAGAGACAGGCCAAACACGACTCCCACTTGTCGTAAAATGTATTAAGGTCGCGGGGGACAGGTTCCGCTCATCAGTATGCATTTATGAAAAGAGTATGCACGAAGTGCGACGGCTGATACCGAAAATGCGCGAAATATTCACGAACAGGCTCTGTAATGTTTCTGCATCAATAATTGCACGTGCAAAGAGCTGTCTGGTAAAATACACTATTTTTTAAAGCACTGTTCTTTCCGCATGAAGTGTTGACAATAGCCCGTGGATTAAAATTAGCAAAATTATCATAAATTTATAATTTTTTTGCATTCGTGTTTGCTCGGGAAGACTTCGGATGCGTAAAAACAAGCAATTTTGTGTCCAAGAATTCAGCGCGGATAGAGAATTTCATGAGTTGACACTGCAAGGAGGTAAACTGGGTGTATTGTAGATTGTCATATCTGACTCAAAATTTTTAAATAGGCTTTCAAAGGGAAGATATTAGGCTTCAAATTCTAATGTGGACAATTTTACTCCTTTAAAAGCTAATGACTTAATTAAAGTTGAAATCAAAAAATCGGAGTCAGATATGACACAATAGACGTTTTGACGGATCAGTGAGTGGGGAAATCAACTTGCTTTGTGTTCTTCTCGAGGAGCAAACTTGGACACAAAACCACGTTTTAAGAAAAGATAACTTTAGTGGCTTACAGCATTGCCGCAAAGCGCGATCCCTTCAATTAAAAACAATGCTTACGAACTTCCATTATTCGCCAATATCTCTGTTAAATTTTAGCGAAATCGGCTTTCAAACCTTCATGATATAACGTTTTTCAAAGTGACACCCCTGCCAAAATTTTGCCTTATGAATTTATTCATGGACAGGTATCCCCCGCGACCTTAAGTAGCTTTTAGAATAGCTTTCCCGAGTATACCTGCGAGATATTTGTCCCGTTAGATTACCATTAGGCATATATTAGGGTTTCTTTGGCTCAGAATCGTGTTGCAAGATAAATAAGTTTATGTTATCGCTATGAAAATGTTAGGATCAGTAAATTTCTTTGTTCGCGATGCAGTGTTTAAGTCTGCGACGTGCAAGGCTTGTGAAAGTGTGTTTCTTCGTCACACTGAGATGTATAAGTGTCCAAGATCCAAGAATGAAAATGTCAAAGACGACCACGACAGCTCTACAAGCAGTTGCAAAAAGGTTGAGACACTTTCCAAAAAAATGTTCATTCCGTATAAAAGCGACCGCGTAACACAAATCAAACCAATGCCATGTGCTACTGACCCCCCTCCTCCTTTCAATGTTGATGACTGTCAGTTTAAATGGGATTTTTGATCTGGTACAACATTGATAAGGGGGGAGGGGGTGTGGACTTGCTGAAAACCATGTTGGCCTCGAAATATGCACTACAGTACACAATGTCTCAACTCTTTTTGCAATTGCTTGTCTGAATAGTAGTTCAATTAAAACACTGATAGCAAGAGGACCCGGCACGTAATATACAATTAAAATGTATCAATAGAAAGAGAAAAGATTAAATTTTGTGCTGATAAATACTGTAACGGTCAGTGCGTTGTAATTAGCGGCAATAATGGTTCCAATTATTACAGTAATTTCGCGCTTTTACAAGTCACGCTTTCGTGACATCTTTTACATGTCACGCTTTCGTGACAGTATAAGGGAATGAAAACATTCTTCCGAAAAGAAACCTTGTTTTCGGCTTTTATTATATATTTATAGAAAAATGGAAACAATGTATTCTCATAATACATTTCTACTAAGAAAAGGCGCTCATTTTCGTTTCATAAAAATTTCCCCACGGTCTACATGTTTTCGACGGTCTACACTTAACAACAAATAAAGATTACATAAGTTCTTATTTCTCTCTGTAGACCGTAGACCGTTGACCGTTCACGCGAGTATTAAATTACAGTCAGTGAATTCTGCAAGAACGCATTTTACTAATTGTTGCCTTCCAAAATAAATCTTGCGAAACATTTGGCACATTTTCGAATGAACTTTTGGTTTTGCTCGTCTATTCTCACATTAAAGTGGAAGATTTTCCAGCGCACGGACATCATATCTGCCCCGGTAATTGTGCCTCGCTCTTCGTTTCTCTTGCTCTTCGTTTCCACCGGATGTAAAAGGCCCATATACTCGGCATTTATATCGTAGTTCTCAAACAACTCCATCTGGCGAATGTCTGGTTAACGGTTGAAAAAATCTAGCGCAAAACCCTGCTATGGAAGAATTTCACGAAATCTGAGTAAATATAGGAAACTTGGCAACTGGGATACACGGTGCAAAACACACGGCCAGATTAAAGCTAGCTGGCAAAAAAACGAAGAAATGATAGTGTTTTCACAACTAGAGTGTAATCCGAAATTGACTGGACAAATTGGACCAGCAAAAAGTTGCTCACCGTTTTATGTTAGCGCGAACATGCGATCATAGTATCACATGGCGTATTATTTACACAGACTAATGCTTATCATTTCAATCTGCGCACGTTTCTTGCCTCAATAGCAAACGCAAACAAACCTTCGAGAAAGAACAAGAGGTTGAAAATAACACAATTTGCGTCATTGCAACACGACAGCAACGTTCTTTGAAAAATACATAACGATATTGAGAAAATAAGGCAAATTGTAAAAGAAACGCTCCATTTTTGCCGAAATTCGCGCTAATTAAGGCCGTAAAGAAATGTCGAAAAGGCACGTTTTTGACTTTCTTTTCTTAAACGCCTAATCGCAGTGGTTTAAAAAACTGTTTTTTCAAATCAAGTCATTGCATTGATAACGTTCATCAACTATGACTCATTTCCGAAAAGCAAATCCATTGCTATATCGCGAAATGTGACTCAGACAAGCAGTTGCAAAAAGGTTGAGACACTTTCCAAAAAAATGTTCATTCCGTATAAAAGCGACCGCGTAACACAAATCAAACCAATGCCATGTGCTACTGACCCCCCTCCTCCTTTCAATGTTGATGACTGTCAGTTTAAATGGGATTTTTGATCTGGTACAACATTGATAAGGGGGGAGGGGGTGTGGACTTGCTGAAAACCATGTTGGCCTCGAAATATGCACTACAGTACACAATGTCTCAACTCTTTTTGCAATTGCTTGTAGCAACTATGTTCTTAGTTCATTTCTGTTCTTGGTACAACTGTTTGTTAACAGCCCGCCCCCCTGTCGCCGTCCACGTTGCAAGACCTGCGCCTACACCAATTCAGCGGCCCTGATCAACACTCCTGGTGGGCCGTTGACAATTCGACAGGAGTTCACATGTACGACCAGTAACCTCGTCTACATCATTGCCTGTCGTACATGTACTCTGTGTTACATCGGCGAAACTGGACGCAGGCTCGGCGACAGATTCTGCGAGCATCTCAGATCGGTACGAAAGAAAGCAGATCTGCCCGTCGCTAAACACTTCTCATCTTCCGGACACACAACTGATGACATGATGGTGTCCGTGATCACAACAGGTTTTAAAAGTACCACGGAGAGACGCAGTGCGGAGTGTCGTCTAATTTTAAAATGCCAAACTGACCCTCCAACCACACGGCATGAACATTGACTTTAGTTTTATTTAGACTTCATCCGCGCGCGCTACAATGTTGCGACATGGCGACATTTGGAACATTTAAATAGCTGACGCGCGTTTTCAGTTAACGGCTATTCACTGAGGAAGGGACAGAAGTCCCGAAACGTCTGAACATTTAGTTTCAAAAGCGCTTTTATAACTTTCTTCAAACATATTCATTTGATACGATTGGCGCTACACAGTTCATATCTATTATGATTTTATTTACAGTGAACTGTTGGTTGTTTTAACCCATGGTTAGATAGCAATCACCAAGGGAACAATCTTTTAAGTAATGCTTGAATTTTTTCTACAGCAAATGATAATGAAAAGCTGGTAATTAATCCTATGGATGATAACAGTTATAAAGAACTTGTTCATTCTTTGAACAGAGAACAAATCGAGTTTTTTTACCATATGTTACTCTCTGTTAAAAACGACGAGAAGCAATTGACACTTTTTAAGTAGTGGCGCGGGTTTAGGGAAGGCAACAGCAACACAATGTTTGTATGAGGCTCTTGATAATAAACCAGGTAAAAATCCAGACGAGTTGAAAGTACTGAAATTTGCTCCAGACACAAGACAAGAGGACTGCATAACCATTACCAATTACATGCAAACAAAATTGTCAAAAGAGAAATTGAACTCAAGAAACCACGCACTCTAACCTAAATGTCCAATTGCAATATCAAAAACAATATTCGGACATAATATGACAGCATTGCCTGATGGGGAAAAAAACTTACAGGAGATAGCCTTGAGGGCACTTTGATTTTTTTATTGCTGTCAAGTATTTTTTCCGTGTGTTCCGCGTGTGTTTAGAACCTAGTCGGCGCGCGCCAAAAAACTGCTACGAGCCACCTTACGGTTGAGTAATGGGATTCGTATTACATGTATATAAGGTTTGCCAAGAATTAATACTAACTTGTTTCTTTATTTATAAATAAATTTTCTCCAATTTCCGATTATTTATAAATAATGAAAAAACGGCATGAATTTGGTCTAAATAATAAATTTACAAACGGCACCCCATACCATAGGCACTCACATGATAAGCTCCTGACCGCCTAGCCTTTGTGCAAAAGTCTCCTGTTTCCTTGCTTTACGCGGAAAAGGAAATAGGAGACGTCTCAGACGCAAGCTACTGACCGCCATACACATCAAGTATTGTATTAATTGTTTTAGCTTCGATTCTCAGAAAACATATTTCCTTCTTGCTCGCAGTGCTTTGACCAAACCCAGACACTCTTTTAAGATGGTTCGACTGGGTTTTTGAGCGACGATACCGTTTAGCTTTGAGAAACTTGTGTACCACCACAAACGATCCAACGGAAAATCGATTGCCACAGCTGTACTAGAGAAAGATTAAAGTTTCAGATGACGTTAGTTTTATGGAAATCGGAGTTGCCAAAGCAACGTTATGACGTCACTTCCTGTTTTACATAATACCGAATTACTTGTCATCAAGAGATAATTTTGGAAAACGCTCTCTGGATCTTCGACCTGACGTACTTGTCCTTAGGTCTACAAAATTTTACAAATTTCTATGGAAGCGTTTTCGAAAAAATTTCGAGTGAAGTTTTATGGTGTTAAAATACAACAAAAACAAAACAATTTTGAAATGTTATTAAAACTTATGTCTACAGGGCTTGATGAAATAATGTTTTGGTCTTACATGAATTTTATACCATCCAAATACCTTAGGTAAAAATTTCCTTTTTCCATTTGAACTGGTAATCCATTCCTTCAAATTTAGCTCCTGGACAATCCAGACACATGAGACAAACTTAACAAATTGGAACAACTGTAAAGTAGTTTAAAATAGCGCGAATCCTTTTTTCAAGTGACGTTTTTCATGGCGTTGCCGTCGTCGTTGCTTAAGCTCTCTATTAACAAAAGGTCACAGTCTTCCTAGTAAAATACATTCAGTGATGTGCTCGGTTCGTTGAGTTTCGAAATCGGAGTATTGTCATTAAGTATGCATTTAGCTCATAAAGTAAATGCTTATATATATATTAATGTTTGAACAAGCATAGTACTGTACGTAGGACTTCAGACACCTTGGACGACATTAAGTCCCGAAAATGATATTATTCATCACAAATTTCTGGGAATTGTTGACACGAGTAGATTCAGTAGATTCTGAGAAAGGTAACTTGATCGCCCTATTTCGGGCAAGGTGATTTCAAGTACGTAGATAAAAAATGAAAAACTGAAGATTTTTATGCTGTTATGTTTCTGCGTTGAAAAGATAAGAATATCACAGACGATTCTAGCTGAGAGCTGCCTGTTGACCGGCTCAGTCTTCATCAGTGTACATCAGGGCCCGGTTGTTCAAAGCCGGTTAACGCTATTAAACCCAGGATTAAAACTTAACGGAGGATTTAGTTTCTCTTGTTAGAAGTGTTTTCAAAAGCTAATTATAAGTTTCATGCGAAGACAAGTCAGAGACGAAACTAAAGGGCAAATATACTTTGGAAAAATCTCCATTGATTAATTATTTGACTGGAATCAAAATTGATGCTAAACCTGGGTTGGCTTAACCGCGCTTTGAACAACCCAACCCATTGTTGTTTAATATATGTTTTATCAATTTGCGCTTACATAACGGAGAAAACTCAGTACATTTGTATTCAAAATGCAGTAGTCATATGACTTGAACGAAATAGCCGTTTGGAGAACTACAATGTAGATGTACTGTTATGGAATCGCCTAAAAATCGAACGTATTAGTTTTCAAGTAAAGCTGATTTTGTGTCATGTGTGTGCACTTTGATGCCTTTGTTTTACATACGATCTGCAAACTGTGTTGTCTGTGTTATCGGAATATGAGGTTAAATGATTCTGCGAAGGAAATGCGTCGATCCTCCTTTCTCCCATCCCATTAAAACATATCTGAGACCTCGTTCGGGATTGGCTGGATTGCACCAATGCTTTTGATTTGTATATAACTTTGTCCGAATCTGTAATCAGTTGTTGATAAGTTGCATGCGCGCGTAGGTACTAATACGCACAACAACAGGCTGCAACTTGCAGCGCAACATTGTTTTACCATAAGTTAGAGGAACTCACTGCGTCCTGAAGCATCAATTACCATGTACTGTATGTACAATTGTCGGTCAAATCTTAAACCTTTAATCCCCGATATCAAAATGCAAATTCTCCTTTCTTGTTCCCATACATTTCTTATTAGCCTGTTCCAGGCGTTCAGATAGTGGAGAAAGCGCGAATAGTTGGGGAAGGCGCGAAGAAAAGCGAGCGAAAAAATTGCGGGGAGGCGAGGCGAGGGAACGCCTGTAAACATTCTTAACAAAATGTCATTCCGCCCACTTTTAGACCGCCAACTCAGTTGTCAATCATCTGTCAATTAAAATAGGATTAGATTTCCTGGGATTAGATTTGGTGTAATAAAGAGTGACAGGCCTACACGACTCCCTCGCGAGTGTTTTAGCCATTTTATATTTAAGCTCGCAAAATGATGCTTCATGTATTTATAGCGGGTATATGGAGAATTCGAGGTGACTGAATTAAAAGCCTTCTAAACTCGCAAAATGATACAGGCTATAGTCTCGAGGTCGTTTGTGGTTTTAAGCTGTCTGCTAGTTTTGACCTCTTCGTCGGGGCGTCTGTTTCATAGCGATGTTCTTTATTATGCCATCGTGGCATTTGTTAGAATAGCTCTGCAGTAAAACCTTTAACATTGCATGTAGGCTTATAGCAAGCTTCGATTTGGAGGTCATTTTGAAATTATGCCGTATTCTCGGCGGTTTTCTTCAACTCTGGTTTCTTCAACTCGGCACAGGCGGCCCAAGCTCACTATATCAGATAACCGGTACGTGACCCTTGCTTTATGAGCGGTATTGTGTTACAAAGATTCGATTTATAAAGGTTTGTATGGGAACGCAACGGTTTTGTCTCAAAACTTAAAAATTCGAATGGCATGTGGCATGTGGCAGGGGAGACAACGACTTCGAATAACTTCGCTAAATGGCGTCGGAATGGCTTCAAATTCGGTACAAGACGCAAGTAAACAACACATTTGAGGTAGGTAAACTTTATTTCAAAATAGATAGTTATTTACCCAATTTTAGAGAATCCGTGATTTTCCCATACATTTCTCTGTATACACAAGCTGTCGCATACACCACGTATGTAGCTTGGGAAACCTGTGGATTTATTCGCTTCGATCGGCGGGCACTCCGGAAATCGGTGTTCGGCCTTGTCTTTCTTTTAGCAGTGGAACACCGAAATAACGATAACTCGCCGAAATCGCGCTAAATCGCCCCGAGGAGCAAGCAAACAACAAAGAATACAACACAGCAACAGGGTAAGTCAATTTTATTCACATGCCATTCGAATTTTTAAGTTTTGAGACAAAACCGTTGCGTTCCCATACAAACCTTTATAAATCGAATCTTTGTAACACAATACCGCTCATAAAGCAAGGGTCACGTACCGGTTATCTGATATAGTGAGCTTGGGCCGCCTGTGAACTCGGCGGCTTTCTTTAGTCTGGAGCTCTGTTCAATCGGCGGCTTTCTTTAGTTTTGTTTGACCTCTTGCTGTGCTCATGTAGCCATTTTCTAGTAGAAGTTAACCAACAATGTAAGGTTTTTCACTCTCTCTGAATCTCTTAGGTAGTCGGATCTATTAGTTTGAAATTATCGACCGTCAATGGTTTCTTGCAATTAGTTGCAAATATGTTGGTCCGAATTTTCAGAGATAATTGCAGCTTTTTATAAAGCTATGCAATGTTTCATAGAGAGTATAAATCAAGCGCATTTCAGTCACTGCTCCGCTTTGTAGTTGAGAATTGACGGTTATTCCGGAGCTCTAATCTGTTTTTCTCCATTGTCATTTGTGCAGTCGGTTCTTCTCACTGCATTGTAATGAGTTTCACAGTCTAGCGACTGTTTTGTTTATGCCTCGATGAAAGCTGTCTTTCCTCCGCCATATCACATTTCTCATCAGCACTCGAGTGTTGACAAAGTGTCATAATTGACCAATCAGAGGGTATACCGGATCCCGGTATACCGGAACAACCTTTTGTTAAGAATGTTTACAGGCGTTCTTTCGCCTCCTCTCCCCAGCCTCCCCGTAATTTTTTCGCTCGCTTTTCTTCGCGCCTTCCCCAACTATTCGCGCTTTCCCAACTATCTGGAACAGGCTAATTTCTTATAGAAGGTAGTGGGTAGAAGTTCTTAAAATATCAAGAAAATTCATCTTGGGTGATTATTTGCTTCATGTGTTTTTGTGGAGAAAGGAAAACCGCGGTATCCGGCTTTGCACCGGATGCAAATGTGACTATGTGTTAGTTATGATAGATGACAAAGGGAGCTCTTGTGGGAAAATGCAATTTGTGAAATCTGAAGTGATAATAAAAGTAAATTGAAGAATTTAAAGAAGTGATAAAGTAAATTGAAAAACTTAAAGAACTTGGAGAAATTAGAAAACCTAAAGAGATTCAAACGTTAACGTTTTGAGCCTGTAGCCCTAAGTCAGCTAGAGACATGTCAGACGTCCTCCCCGACACAGCAAGACAGTTTCTTTATAGAAACTAACCCTTGTTTTTTTAAAAACGTCTGCTGGTGAACAAGTCAAAAGTCTTTGCCATTATATTAAGCAACGTACTGAAAATGTAAATAACGAATTCTTGCGAAACTGCAAGTATATGACAGAAGTAGTTTGATTTAGACTTGGGAAGACAAACAATAACTGTCTTTCATCCCAAGTCTAAACCAAACTAAAAACATGACAGTGAAAAAAGTACAATTTGTATAGTCTGAGTTGATAACGTAAATTGGCCTCCGTAAAGAGTCTGTATAACGATATTCAAAAGTTCACATTTTGAGCGTAAGTGCTGAGCGTAAGCTCTAAGTTAGCTAGAGACATGTAAGGCGTCCTTCCCGACACGGCACTCACGGTTTCTTTAGAATCTCAGTAACCCTTGATTTTGAAAAACGTCTGCCGGTGAACAAAAGTCGGCAAAAGTCTTTGCCATTAAGCAGTTAATGTGTAAATAACGAATTATTGTGAAACTGAAAGTATAGATAATTACTAATCTCGTACCCAGATCTTACTCGTGCTTGTATTTCCGCCTGACCTTGGGAGATCTGAGTACGAGATTAGACAATTGTATGACAGAAGTCTTAGTTTGATTTAGACTTGGAGAGACAATAACTTTTTAATTAATAAACTTATTAAAACATGACATTGCTTCCGTGAGTTTAAGTGTCGCTGAGTTTTTCTTTTAAGAGTGTTTCATAATCTAAGGTCAGGCTATGTTACTTATATATAGAAAAACAGTAGCCCCTACCATTAGAAATCGTTTGTTTTTCACCAATGAGAGACAAATGCTAACCCTTGAGTTCAGAGGAGTTTTCTGCCATGAAATTTCGTTGATGCACGTTTACTTAGTCTTCGAGATGTTGAAATATTTTTGTTGTTGTGCAGTAAGCCTGTTCTATAAGGTTATCTTCTCTCCCTATCAATTACCTGCTAATCATACAATTACCCATGCACTAATGTGTGAATAAACACTATAAACATATAATACCTCATGAATACCGTTCAGACAGAATGATCGATAGAGGCAGTATATCCGGCACTAGATCTCACTGCTGTGTTCACAAGTTGCGCAATTTTAAGCAATAACCATTTAATCTTATTCCTATCGAAAAAATCTACCATAAACGTGATTTATTAGGAAGGCAAGTGAGACGCACCTCATACACCAAGCTAAGACACTTGAACCTCGTGGCATGATCATCATGACTTATTTTTTCCTTCATATGTGCTCGCTGATGACGTCACAAAATTAGGTGACTGTTTGTGTTGATTTGCGACTTTTTGCGTTTGGTGGCCAAACAATATCGTAAGTTTCCAACTTGCGACAACTTTGGTCAGGATTTACTCGCATCTTAATGCCATTGAGTAGTACTTTCCTGTGGTGCTGTTTATTAAGCTGGGCAAGGTGGTTCTAATTTTTGAGTCTGTGAATGAAATCCTAAAGTGTGACCATTCAAATGAAAGCTACTGAGCAGTACATTCCTGTGGTGCTGTTTATTATGCTGTACAAGGTGGTTCGAACTTTTGAGTCTGTGGATAAAATCCTACAGTGTGACCATTCAAATGAAAGCAGTACTTTCCTGTGGTGCTGTTTGTTATGCTGGACAAGGTGGTTCTAACTTTTGAGTCTGTAAATGAAATCCTAAAGTGTGACCATTCAAATGAAAGCTATTGAGCAGTACTTTCCTGTGGTGCTGTTTATTATGCTGTACAAGGTGGTTCTAATTTTTGAGTCTGTGGATAACTTTTTTAAGGCGGGACTCAACCTGAACTCACCCATTTTCCGCCACTTAACATCTCGTTCACGTTTCCAGCAATTCAAAAACCTCCATGCTCATCTCATGAATCTATGTTATGGGGTGTTTTGTAAATTTTTGGGTGGTTTTTGGGAGGAAATAGTTTTTCTCAAAGGAATTGTAAAATTTAGAGAAATAAGAAATATTGAAGATTTATAGTTAATAATTAATAGATGGACACCAAAAATAATCCACTAGCAACCTGGGACCGTGGATAAATTCGTAAAGTGTGACCATTCAAGTGAAAGCTATTGAGCAGTACTTTCCTGTGATACTCTTTATTATACTGTACAAGGTCGTTGTAACTTTTGAGTCTGTGGATGAAATCCTAAAGTGTGACATTAAAATGAAAGCTATTGGGCAGTACTTTTCTGTGGTACTGTTTATTATACTGCATGTACAAGGTGGTTCTAACTTTTGAGTCTGTGGATGAAATCCTAAAGTGTGACCATTCAAATGAAAGCTACTGAGCAGTACTTTCCTGTGGTGATGTTTATTATGCCGATACTTTGTCTTTTCAATATTGAAATTGGCCACTATCACGAGTCAAAGGCCAAGGCACAAAGTTCATTTTCAAGGACTGAAGGAACAAAGGAAAACCTGCCATAGTTGTCTGTCACTCTATAGGGCGGGGCTTAGGTTGGTCGGATTTTGGTCAGCTCTTTGCATTTGAACCACGCGAATCGTTACATTATGGTAGAATGGCCGGTCTTGGAAATGTGCGGTATAGACAAACAACTTTCTCTAAATAATGGTACCAATAAGCGAAAGGAAATGGAAAAGTTTGTAGAAAGGAAGTAAGGTCGTGTTCTATTGGGATCAACCGTTTCAACCTAAACCGGTTTTGGTTGATTTGGTTGAGGTGTCCCAATAGAACACTTTTCAACCATTTTTGGTTTCAACCATTTCAACCATTTCAACCAAGTTCAGAGCTGGTTGAAATGGTTGATCAACCAAACCAACCGAAAACGGTTTTTTCCCAATAGAACACGAAAAAATCCAACCAACGCAACCAACCGAAAATGGTTGATCCCAATAGAACACGGCCTAAGTTTCTATGATCGTTCATTAGTGAAAAGTTATGAATACATGTAATCGTTCCATTGTTGAGCAGTGAACGGCGGTAAAGCTCAAAGACGTAAGAAACCAAAGCCCAGAGTCTTTCGAAAAGAAATGTCGGCATGTTAAAACGAGAACTAACAATAAGCAAGTGTGTGCTAACACAATTGTTATCTATTAAAAGGTTTACACTGATTTTACATTTAAGAGAAAAACATAAAAACACATGCAATTTTCTTTAGCTGTTTCGCAATTTTTCGCGAAGAAATTCATGTTACACTAACTTGATCCTATATAAAGTTTTAAAAATCAGAGGTGTTTTTTCAAATCAGATCGGATAAGAAGACTTATAAATACACTTTTTTCTTACTTAACAAAATAACAATAACATGAGATTCGTTTTTGTAAAAAGTGGAAGTTACATTATCGGCAAATAAATTCCAATTAGGTTACATTGCATCCTGCAGAAAATAAACCACAACAAAACAAGATTGTTTTGTAGACGATTACAAAATAGAAATAGAGCCATTTCGTGATCAAAGGCCTTTTCGTACAGTGAATCAGTGATAAAGGTGAACCCATGGGATTTACATCAATAATAACATAACAATGTAGTCACAGGAACCGAATTTCTGTGGTTATTTGTTTGCCAAACAAAAATCGTATCCAGTCATAAAGTTATATAATGTTCTGGTTGGCAGACTTGCATGGCAGTGTGTTCAACAAACATCTTAAAGAACAACGAAGTCGTTGAAGATTTTAGTAGCCCCAGGCGCACTGGACGTGGCAACATCTTAAGCTCGTTGGCGTCAGCAGAGGATCACTTGAGGATAAATTAGAGGTGATAACTGCTGTAATTGATAGCAATTGTCACATGATGTTTGCATTACATCGAGCATGCCAAGAAGGTAATTTAATTTTGGTGACAATCTTGCTGGAGAGAGGGTTAAATGTAAACGCTAAAGACAAACAAGGGAGGACCCCGTTGCACATTGCCTCGGAAATAGGAGACAAACTATTGGCAGAACTGTTGTTTCAGCGAGGCGCTGACACCTGTACTGTGTCCGCGCGTGGTAGCATTCCATTGGACTGTAGTCACGATGAAGAAATGACTTTGCTACTTGTTCAGATGATGGCACAAACAGGAAAAGCTCAACTTGCAAAAGAAAGATTACAGTTTGAAGAGTTATCAGAAAAGAACAGACAAAAAGTCGCCAAGGAATTAGACTTGAAGACGGCGCGAAAAAAAGTTCTTTCTCCGCTTTCTCTGTTATTAAGCAAGCACCCAATTGCTAACTTATCGGGGTTAAAAGAGCCTGATTCACGGCTATCCAGCCTGTCTAACATTTCAGATTGTAGCAGGTTCAGCGAGGCTGAATCAGGTTTCTGTGAAATGGATAAATCTCCAGACAGTATTTCAATGGAGTCCGTGCAAACGAACGAATCCGTTTCAAGCGGATTCGCCTCAGTCGACGAGTCTACGCCATATTTTAATAGGCGTGCGACAACGGCTCTTACTAAACAGGAGTTTGCATCGTTAAAACGGTCTCCTTTTATGTTGAGGAGCCGCACGGTCTCTGAACCACCTCCGAAGCCGACAATCATACGCTCATTCACCTGGAATATCAAGCGGGCGCAAACAGACACGTTCCCGCCTTCCGCGCTGAAAAAGCGCATCGTAAAACGCGTAACGTTCCCAGCTGACGTTTTATTGGACATTGCGATCAAAAACGACGATTTCGTCGAGACATGCCACCTGATAAAATCGCGAAAAGTTGACTTTAATCGCGTCGGGTGCAATGGCCTTACGCCTCTACATCGTGCTGCTATCGAGGGCAGTTATGAGTGCATTCAACTGTTAATCGACCTCGGAGCAAACGTTAATGCTCAGGACGAATATGGTTGGACACCGTTGCATGACGCCGTGTTTCACGGCCACGTCAACTGCGCGACGGTTTTAATAAACGCTGGAGCGGACTTAGAAGCCGAAACGGACGATTTTTGGAGTGTGCTTGAATTGGCGGACAGTGAAAAAATGCTCCTTGCGATAGGAAGAGCTTTGATTGTAAAGAATAGTAATGGAGGCAAAAGCGAACTGGTTTATTGGGAGGATCAAGTATTTGAACCTGTCTTTGATCCTGATAGAGAAACTTGTGTATAAAGTGAATTAAAGTTTATTATGTTTCATTTAGTAGCTTAATAAATATCTGTTAGAGTTTCTATAAGTTTGCTTTTTATTGAACTCCAAAATCAGTCATATGTATCATGCTAACAAATGGCTTAGCAAAAGTGCAAAAAGCACTTGAAGAATGTACAACATGTACATATTTAATTTAGGTAATAAAGCAAATGTTCATCAGGCAATAGTATTATCCCCTTTCTCAGAAGTAAACCTTATACCAAAGTTAGTAACAAAATTGTGGGAAGAAGAGATTACCTAGCATGCGTAGCCGGCGGAATTATTATACCGGGGTATTGCTTTTTTTGGCAGACCCGCGATCGAGAAAAATTGGCAGCGAAGCTGCGTACCTCAGTATAATAATCCCGCCAGCTACGCAGGCTAGAGATTACCGAGCGGTTATTGATTATAAAATAGAGTAGATTGAAGTCATAATATCAAGGGTTGTTTTGCAGAAAGACAAAATTAAAGTTACAAGTTATTGCTAAACTTCAAGTTAACAGTTAATCAATAGCGTGTGAATTCAAAACAAAGGTGAACATATGCATGTGCCATTTACTGTGAAAAGCATCATGTTTGCGGTATTCTCAAACACATATCTAATTCAGTCTAGATTTTGACTGAGTTATCTTTAACATGAGCTAACAAGAAGAATCAAACGCTGATTCGTGTGATGTGGCTCTAACGGAGCCTTAGAAGAAATCCTGGTCATTCAAATGAAAGCTATTGTGCAGTACTTTACTATGGTACTGTTTATTATTCCATGTAAGGTGGCTCTAACAATCCTAACAAGGGACAATTCAAATGAAAGCAGTTGACTGGGAGGTGGCTTTGTCAAAACTGTTTATTGGCAATCTTTAGGGTCAAAGTTCTAGAAATATCACCCATGTACTAGAAATAAAACGAGAAGGTCATTAACGTTCCTACAAAAGTTTCATTGTTAACTTTTGCTTTAACAATAGCCTCCTACCCTACATTCATTAGCCATTAACTTTACACTGTTTTCTTTACAAAAGGGTCCTGAACAACCCAAACTACGCGCGACTGTGGGATATCGCGTAATATTCAATTTTGACAAACAGGTCGCCTTACTTTGCGTCTGAGAAAACTGCAAAAAAAACTGACAGTCTACTTTCCAACTAAATATATAGACCTGGCGTGTCATTTAGGAAACTAGTAAATCTTGTATTTGCCGCACAAGCCAATATCGATTGTAAGACATTTCTATGAGGCAATGATTGCATGATGAAAGGTTTTTTATTTAGTATAGCAATGCTTAGACGATGAAAACAGCTATTACGTCAATTAGCTTCCATTTACGTAAACGTGCATAGTACAGGCTGAATATGACAAAACAAACATTCAAAATAGTTTACCACAGTTGTTTCCCACGTGGATGGTTGATTAATAGTATTGTAAACAGTCATCAATGCTTTTGTAAAAAAAATTAAGCGTTCAAAATCAATTCAAAATATTCAAAATCAAATATTATTTTTAAAATAAAAATAAGTATCTCTTGTAGTCAAAACCGAGTCGTTTTAGCATGCAAGTTAAGAAGAATTTTCGCCGAGTCATGTCATGTTTCTTTTACAAACAAAGTCACGACTTCGGTAAACAAAATCTAATCAAATTTGTAGCATGAGTGTGGGAAACGGGGAAAGCGCGCTGACCATTTGTCAGAACCAGCCGCCGGACCAGACCTGTCAGTTTGAAAATAGAACGCATTCTTGTGACTTACCGGCAGAGATCTCATGGATATACCCACCACGCTTCCCAATATATAGAAACACCATATATATATTTGAAAGCATTGTAGCCCATCACTTGGCATCATTCGCCGCTTTTAGGCATCATTCACCGTCACTTCGCATCATTCACCGTTACTTGGCATCATTCACCGTCATTAGGCATCATTCACCGTCACTTGGCATCATTCACCGTCATTAAGCGTCATTCACCGTCACTTGGCATCATTCACCGTCACTTGGCATCATTCACCGTCATTAGGCGTCAGTCGCCATCATTAGGCATCATCTCCCGTCATTAGACATCATCTACCGTCATTAGGCATCATTCACCGTCACTTGGCATCATTCATCGTCACTTGGCATCATTCACCGTCATTAGGCATCATTCACCGTCACCTGGCATCATTAACCGTCATTAGGCATCATTCACAATCACTTGGCATCATTCACCGTCATTAGGCATCATTCACCGTCACTTGGCATCATTTACCGTCACTTGGCATCATTCACCGTCATTAGGCATCATTTGCCATCACTTGGCATCATCCACCGTCACTTGGCATCATTCACCGTCATTAGGCATCATTCACCGTCACTTGGCATCATTCACCATCATTAGGCATCATTTACCGTCATTTGGCATCATTCATCGTCACTTGGCATCATTCACCATCATTAGGCATCATTTACCGTCACTTGACATCATTCACCGTCACTTGGCATCATTCACCATCATTAGGCATCATTTACGGTCACTTGGCATCATTCACCGTCACTTGGCATCTTTGACCATCATTAGGCATCATTCACCATCACTTGACATCATTCACCGTCATTAGGCATCATTTACCGTCACTTGGCATCATTCACCATCATTAGGCATCATTTACCGTCAGTTGGCATCATTCACCGTCACTTGGCATCATTGACCATCATTAGGCATCATTCACCGTCACCTGACATCATTCACCGTCATTAGGCATCATTTACCGTCACTTGACATCATTCACCGTCATTAGGCATCATTTACCGTCATTTGGCATCATTTACCGTCATTAGGCATCATTCACCGTCACTTGGCATCATTCATCGTCACTTGGCATCATTCATCGTCACTTGGCATCATTCACCGTCATTAGGTATCATTCACCGTCCGGCACTTGGCATCATTCACCGTCATTAGGTATCATTCATCGTCACTTGACATCATTCACCGTCATTAGGCATCATTTACCATCACTTGACATCATTCACCGTCATTAGGCATCATTCACCGTCACTTGGCATCATTCACCATTATTAGGCATCATTCACCGTCACTTGGCATCATTCACCGTCACTTGGCATCATTCACCGTCACTTGGCATCATTCACCGTCACTTGGCATCATTCACCGTCACTTGGCATCATTCACCGTCACTTGGCATCATTCACCGTCACTTGGCATCATTCACCGTCACTTGGCATCATTCACCGTCATTAGGCGTCAGTCGCCATCGTTAGGCATCATCATTGGCGAGATAAAAAAAAAAAACATTTGCGAGCAAAATAAGACCACAGTACTGGCCAAACAAAACTTAATGCGACTAAAAAGTCACTTGAATACGTTGTACGGTATACGGGGTCAAAATATAACGAAAACACTTAGGCCGTGTTCTGTAGCGACCAACCGGTTTTTGTTGATAAAGTAAGTAAATTGAAAATCATTTGAAAACGTTTTATTTTCTTAATACAACACTTTTAACCGCTACCGAATAACATTGTTCACGAATGATCTAACCAAAAACGTCCCTTTTTCCTTCTAAGGCATCTCAAAAGGGCGAACGTGCCAACTAAGGAACTGCTAACATTCTATGTCGACATGCACCTGGTCCATAACCGAATACGCCTGCCCTGTGTTCCACAACGGGCTTCCGATGTTTTTGTCAGACGATTTAGAAAGACTGCAAGCGTGTTATGAATAACCTTCCCATTATCTAGCTATTCCGAAGCTTTAACAGCTAGCAATCTGCCCTCCCTATACGACCGCAGAGGTGCACTAACGACATAATTAAAGAACAGAGCTTTATATATAGTAATGCTAAGTATTTAATCATTGTTGTAAATCTCTCCATGATATTTCGATATAAATTTTATATAGTTTTAAATTGTTTTTAAATGTTGACATTTTGGTACTAATTTTAAATTTTAAATGTTATCATAATTTTTATTGTATAGTTTCAGTTACGCAATTCAGCCTTTCGGCTGTAACTGTATGTAAGAGATAAAGCCCGAGAACGGAGGTATTAAGCCATATCTAACTTATTTCTTGATGTTATTCATGAGGTATAGCTTATATTAAGGGCAATAACTGGCCACTTGTTTTTGTCATCTGTTTCTTTATCTATTTTGATCAGACCACAGACAATGACGTATTTCATTGTAAGTATTGTAAAGTTTTTCAGACAACATCGAGAAAGGGCGTTTCGCGGTTCACAATTTATTCAAACCATTTGTTCTCACTTAGATGAGAAACGGAAAACAATAGCACATTGTTTGTTTGCTAAGCCGACAACAATCAAAGTGTCTAAGCCGATAACAAGTAAGTGTCCTTAGGCTGCAGTCCAGGGAAACAATGTGTTCTACCTCACTTCACGACAACCTCGTTCCCAAGGAGAAGACTCTGGGAACGAGGTTGACTCCACGACAGAAATACAAATCTACGGATGAAGGTGTGATGTCTATAATGTCTATAATTATATATAGTTTAAAATTCGGGCGCAAGAGGATAAAAATGTCAGTCAGTTTTAATGGTCGCAAGCCAGAGACGGTAATGAGAAGTTTCAGTTTTATTTCATATTTTTATTTCACTGTTAATTTTTGCTGTTTGGTTTTCATCGATTCCTGTTGATATAACAAGCTTGGAAACGTTAACAAAATGTGTAAAGATTCAGACCTACAGGGCCAATTCAGCAATCCACAGTCTGAGGGCCACAACAGCAACACGTGCACTGGAGTAAGGAATCCCAGATAAGTTGATTATGGAGCGCACAGGCCACCGAGATATCAGATCCTTACAAAGATATCAGAGGCCTGATGTCCCTACTGAAATTGAGATTTCTAAAGCATTAAATTGTCGATCCCAAGGATCCACAGCAGAGAGGAAAGCCGAGTCCTCGTTAAAAAGAGACGTAGATCAGTTAGATGATGACGAAGTAAAAACATTTTGCCAAGATAACAACAAAGCTACTGTGAAAGGATCAAACAGTGTTGTGTTCCAGAATTGCTCGTTTGTAATATTCAATCTAAAATTTTCTTAAAGTGAACACATAACCTGCATGATATATGGGATACTACTGTATTTTCTTTAGTTGCAGAATAAATTTCGATATATGTGTTAAAGGAAGAAATTTTTTCCGAATGTTTGGCGTGGTCAAAGGACGTGTTGATTTGCTTTAATTGGTCTTTATAAATGGAAGGGATTTATTTGAATATTGCCCAGGGCAGCAGGGTAATATACAGATAAATCCTGGGGATTTATATAGATATTACCCTTGCATTTATAATTAGCAATTTATTCAATCCATCAGCCCCGCTCTTCCCTGCTACACCGGACTTTCAGTTAGTTAAATATTCATGAAGTAGGTTAGTTAAATAAAGGATATTGAATAACAAAAGAAAATGTGTGATTCATAAAATAATGACTAAATAAACTATCTATCTATCTTTTCCTCTGAAACCCCAACCAACCCAAACAATCGGAAACTGTTGATACCAATAGAAACGTCTTCAGCTTATTATCAAATTTATCAATGATGTCTTTACGTGAGGAATCACACGACCAAAGAACGTCAGAGGGAATAAAGGACCATAAAGGTTAATCCAGTCACACAAAATGGGTGTTTGCGGAAGCCATAAATTTGGTTAGCTTGTGTGTTGTGGTGTGGGTATTGTTCAGTGTCTTATAAATCTTTTGTTTTACGTCATTTGGTGATCAAATCACACCATCCGCAACACCAAGAAACTGCCCCCAAAATATTAATGGCAATAATTGCGTGCAGTTTATCGGGTGACATAGAAACTTTAGAAACAACTGAGCTATCATGTTTTATTTGAGTGGAACTAATATATGAACCTTAAAGTAGGTGTAAATAAAATTTAGTGCTTTATTAGGGTTAATTAGGACATTCAAATGAATTAAGAGTAACATACATGTGTATTCGTTTTTATACAATGAACTGAATGCTACGTGCTCTGTGATTGGTCGTTGCCTATGATCTATCAGAGTACAGACGCACGGCTGACGTCATAGAAAAACTGTTTGCTTTGTTTTGTCCAACATGGCGCATAGTTTTGAAAATGTTTGCGAGATTATTCTGGATTAAGCTAGTGAAAGTCTCTGAAAAAGGTTGAGCAGGGGCTGTTTAGGAGCACGATAAAGAAGAAACCAAGACGAAAAGGGTTCTTGGCGATTTGAGAAATACCTAAACTGGAACAAATCTTCGAACAGTGGAGCGCTACGAGGAAAGTTCGTAATTTTCACTCTTAACTTTTCTGTTCATTGTATAAATAGATTCCATTTTGCTGTGTGTCTTTTTAGTTAAAGATCACAGAAGACTTCAAAATGTGGTAAGAACATCAGTGACACACTCGCCTACGGCTCGTGTGCCACTGAAGTTCTTACCACATTTTGACGTCATCTGTGATCTACAACTGAACAGACACATGGCCAAATGGAAGCTAGTTGCGTACGTAGAATATAAACAAATGCCATGTATTCTTGGTTTTCACTCTCGCGCCATAAAATCGAAACGATTTAGTAAAAGAAGCCAAGAAGTTGTAATGTTTTTAAAGAGCAACAAATAAACAACTGCGCTAAGTCTCAGATCTGTGCAGTATCCGGTTGTTGAATTATTCGGCGAAGCATTCGACTCAAATTCACAACGCTTTGTATGGAAACGCCATCTTGTTGTCCGCCGGAAATCAATAAAAACATCTCGACTTCACTTTCGCTCTGAAAGCGATTACTTTTCTCTTGTGAACTACTATTCATTCGCATAAACTGCCCTTCTAATACTCAGAACTGCCCAAAGTGCTAAAATCACGAGGAGAGGCCTTTCTTACATAGGAAAAAGTTTTGTTACGGACGCCATGTTGGTGTCACATAGGGTGAAAAGTCCGAAATTCAAAATGCTGTATTTTCAAAACAAAAGACGCTACCGGGTTGGAAACTTGTGAAAAGATTTATTTTAAAGTCATCTTCAACCCGGTGGACATATAATCTCAGAAGGCATTGCGATTCATGATTTTCGAATTTGATGACGTCACGAGAAAACCAAGAATACAATGACGTCGCTGCGTGTAACCACGTGACAAGACAACCTCGTTCCCAGGGTCTCTCATCGTCCCTGGGAACGAGGTTGGCGAAAGGAGTGAATGTACTAGTAGACTACGAGCAGTCTCTCTTTCCCAGCTTAGTCCGTCAAGTAAGAAACGGAAAAACATTACCGAGCGGATAATGGCCACACAACTGGGGGCGAGGCAGGCGCGCGGGAAAAGAGAGACTCTCTTTTCCCGCGCGTCTGCCTTGCCCCCATTTTCGCGCGGCCATTATCCGCTCACTAATGTTTTCTCGTTTTTCCGCTCGACGGACTAAGCTGGGAAAGAGAGACTGCTCGTAGTCTCATGTACTAGTATAGTGATGTAGCCGCCTCCGAGCCCGACAGCTTGCTCACAGGGTAACTGACGACGGTCTCTGATGCGTCTTTCAAATACTTTGGTAAGACCACAGGCTTGCCAATTGGCATCCTCTATTAAAGTGGTGTTCTTTGGTTTTTTCATACCGTGTCGACCGCCGTATCAAACTTATTGTTATACCAGTGAGCCAAACCGCAAGTTTGAAAAGAAAAACGCTCTCACAGTCTTACCCACGGAAAACTAAAACAGAACAACAAAAGAAAACGTGTTACATGGTTTTATTTAATTTTATTCCAGTTTAAAAGCTCTACATTTTGCCTTAGAAAGGCTAATTTGGTAAACGGTTTAGTCATTATCAAAGAACAGGAGACCACTTAAAGACAACATGTAACCGATTAACGCGAACGATAAAGAAGTATGTGTATTACCAGTTCTAGAAGCGAGTTAAGCGAAACATAAATGGACTGACATGTACTAAAGTCCTCGTTCAAAAAGCGTGTTGGGTGAAAGGTAAATAGAGTACATCTATACTCCTCGTTCTGAATGCGAGTTACACGAAAAGTTAATGGCCGAGTCCATGTATATTCTTCGTTTTAAGAGCGTGTTGCGCCAAAGGTAAATGGAATACACGTATATTGCTTGTTCTAAAGAGGGGTTGCGCGAAAGGTAAATGGAGTACAAGTATTCCTCGTTCTAAAAGCGTGTTGCGCGAAACGTAGCTGGAGTATATTTATATTCCTGAATTTCTCTCACTGTATACGAAAGACAAAAAGTATTATACTCACTTTTTTTCCTATTACTTAATTTTTAAGGTAATAATATCTTCATTGTGACTGTCATCAGTAATTAATTAAAAGTCTATGATTGCTACTTTTAAGAAACAAAACAAAATTGCCGAATTAATTAAAAAGTCAGAACCTATTTCTCGGTAAATTTGGATGGAAAGGGAGGTGGGTGGGAAGGGGGGGGGGGGCATCGTGTTTCACGGAGACAATTCATAGAAGTTTATCACCTCTCTCCCTATCTCCCCTCTCCAGTAAAAAGCATCTGCAGGGGTGGATCCAGGATTTTCCTTAGGAGGGGGTACACCTCTAAGGAATGACGTAACTGAAGGGTGACGTAAACAAATTTTAAAAGCGAACAACGCAGACTAGGTCATCTCAGGGGGGGGGGTGCGCATCCCCTGCACCCTCCCCCTAGATCCGCCCCTGATCTGGGAGCAAGGAAATGCGGCTATTTTTGTACAGATAACTGTTGGCTATTTAAAACAAGTCTTGTGAGGCCATGTTTATTTTTAAGTCTTTTTCAATCAAAGGTATATGTGATTGCAGCTTTTGAATACAGCTTAAAGGTGCAAAATGTTTTTAAAAGCAATTATTATTTGAATTGCAAAAATGTAGATTAATCAACAATTCATTATTCATTTTTTTCTTCGCACGTTCACCACGAGGAAAGCGAAGGAGGCTGAAAGAGTTATATTCATGTTGACAGATAATTCTAGATTGCAAACGAAACTTTAATAACTTTAATATTGTTCAAAATGAAGAGCAAAGTCATCTGCTCCAGCATGGAGACCACAGGGGGCAATTTTTTGGTATGGGTTCTAACTTCACTTGTGTCCCTTTATCACCATACCAAAAAATTTGCTCCCTGAAAGGAGACATTTGCTCCGGGCGTGCGCGTTAC